>VWZF01003908.1:611356-640103 GCA_013396755.1 Sclerurus mexicanus | reverse complement strand
AAAAAAAAAAAAAAAGCCAGGACATGCTCATCCCCTGAGATGGGCTTTTTAATTGCTCTAGCTTGACACTCCAACTTAGTGTCCTCATGGCCACTGATTGATTTCAATTAACATTCCCATGCTCCAGGCACTATAAATAACCCTTGTCTGGCCGGCTGCTTCCCCACTGCCAGCTCAACCTTTCTCCTTTAGCTGCTGCTGCTGCTCATCTTGCTTCTTGGCTTGGCCTCAGGCTCAGTCTATAATTCTTTCCAAACTTCCCTGTATAAAATAATCATGTACATGAAGTAAAACAGGAGTCTCATATACACACTTAATAACTCTTGTGTACTGTATGAGTGGGAATTCCACTTTATAACCCCCAGAGCTTTCAAATGGTTCTCATTTTCGGCAGCATTCCTCCTGCGAGATCTAAAACTTCCCATTTTATCCCAAGCCTTTTCTTTCCCTTTCAACCTTTTTATTTCTCCATTAGATTTCGGGGGACAGGCGACTTCGTGGTTCCTTTGGGCTGTGGTTTCAGAGCTGATAGTGCAGCTCTTGAGCTCTTAAGCCACATGTCAGGGTTCTCTTCCCAATGCCACATTTTCCAAATTAAAGCTTCGGCTCGCTCGCAGTTCAGAGCAAAAAGGCTCCGAGTCAGGATTTAGACTAAACTGATAAGATAAGCTTACAGGGACCCAGAGCTAATGTTCTACATGTGTTCATCTGTCTGCCTACCTGTTATCTCTTTGCCAGTGAACAAGAGAAGAAAGAATATCTTGTGTATTTGGCCACTTACTGTATGTGACAGCTAGATAACATCTGTATATAGCTATATATGTCGATATAGATGTATGGATGCAGCAGCATAGCTAAGTAAGAGGTAGCAATGCACAGATTTCTAAGGCCAGAAGGGACAGTTGCATCAAAGACATGTAGAACTGGAGGGTTTCAATTTTGAGGGGTGTGTTGTTTAGATGATGCTTTGAAAGCCAAGGGAAAACAGACACCTCTGATAAAATACACATGTATTTCTCTCTTTGTCTGCCAGCTGGAGATAGGGTTGGAGTTTCCCAATCTGGAATGGAAAAAAAAAAAAAATAATAATTCATGGGTTTTCTCTATTGTGTCTGGCTTTTTTTCTTCTTCATTTTTTTTTTCTACCTGGCAACACATTCGTTGGAAGATCTCAAAACAACGCCCCGATCTGCTGGCGTTTTAAATCAGGAAAATTTGTATTGATTTGGGATCAATATCCCAAACGTGGAAGAAGCGAAGGGGCGCTGCCCTCAGGTGCTCTGGCTTCAGAAATTCTCGATCCCTGTAGAAAGGGCTAAGACAGAGATATAATAAAGTCAAAAGCAGGAACTCCTGCGCGTCCTTTGCTGCAGCTGGCAGAGTTGGATGCGCAGGGACACGTGCGGGTGGCGGAGCCCGGGAGAGCAGAGACAGCTCCGGCGTGCCAGGGGTCACGGTCGGTGTCCTGCCCACCGCTGAGACGTCCCCAGCTCACCTCAGGTGACCTGCCCTGCTGGCAGATACCTTTTGCCGCGCTGGCAAAGCCCCTTTGCCGTGCCGGCTGCTGTGACTTTGCTCTTCCCTCATGTGCCACGATCCCGCTGCGTGCAGAGCCCATGTGCTCCGTGCATGTCGTGCGGTCGCCGCTCGCCCGTGCTAATTGAAACAGCCTTTGCGATGGTACATTCTTTTGGCTTTTTTTTTCTTTTCCTCCTCCCCTTTTTCCGCATTTGAAGCCTGGCCTCGGTGCCTGTGTTGTGCCCCTGACCGTTTGCTGAGCTCTGTGTCTCTGTGATGGTCAGCGCTTGGCCGAACGAAGGGACCATAAAATTGGCGGGGTGTTGGGTGGCTGCACCCAAAAACCGGGGCCTCCAGTTCAGCTGTGGTGTCACCAGTGCTGAGTAGAGGCGGATAAATGATCTTCCTTGATCTGCTGTCCGTGGGTTTTTTGGAATAAATAATTTGCCCTGTGTGTGAGGAGAGAATGCTGCTGGCTCGGGTCTATCCTGGTGCCCAGCGCAGAACTGGTGCCAGTGCATAGACTGGTCCCAGTGTGGTGAGCTTTGCCTGCTGCACTTCCAGCTGCTGAATCCATGGACCACATCTCGGTGCTGGCAATTTTCCCCTCGTTCCTGGGTCCACCTGTCTGCCTTGCTTCTGTCAGCTTTGTGGGGCTTAGGTCAGTCCTTTACAAAGGACAAGATGCTGCCCCACGTTCTTAATTAATACTCATTTTTCCAGCTGTTCTTTGGCAAAGTCAGAGTTTGATGCCGATGCCTTCAGCTTCTGGTTTGTAGCTGGTGTCGGGCAGCAGCAATGAAAATGTTAAAAACCTGTATAAAATAATGAAATGTATTGACAATTAAACAAAACCAAAAACTTGAGCAGTGCTTCATTTAGAATGAAAGTTAAAAGCACACAAATAGCAGTGAATTTCCTTTTGTGTCTGGTACGGTGGCAATAATAATAACATTTTAATGTCACTTAATGCAAAATTGCAAAGAAGGAGTGTTTTGAAATAGGAATTATATTTCTGAAACTGTTGAAATTTGCCAATTTGATGGGTTGGGATTTAGCAGAAAATAAAAATACCAACCCCCTAGGTCAGCAATATCCACGTGCATTTATGGTATGTTGTAGTCCTGAACATTTTTTTTCCTTTTCCACAAAAAGCAGTGCTGGAAAAAAAGAAAAAATCCACATAGGTCTAATCACACGATCTCCCAAAGCTATTAGTGGATATGCTTATAGATAAACAAGAAACAAAACATCCTGAGAGCAGCGGGAGAAATAAATAGATTTTCTGGAAGGGAGAGTGAGTGTGAGAGCGAGGGGAGTAATGGGGCAGATGTGTGTGTTTTTTGCATTACAGGATGTCATTTATTTAGTTTGAAAAAACATGTTTTTACGGTGTTATTCTGTGCCTTTCAGAGTTCTCATGCACTGGAAGCCAGCTCTGACTTCTGTGTCAATGGGCACTCGGGGACTTCAAGCCCTGAGTTATTTGACTGTCAAATGCTGTTACTAAGTCGCTGGAAAACACTTCTTTTTTGGTGTTTTGTTTTGTTGGGTTTTTTTAACAAAATTAAATTGTTTCACTCCAAGATGCCCAGAGCAATCATTTATATTATAAAGCTGCAAGTGGCAGGAGGACATCTAAAAATAGCACATTCCTAAAGCTCAGATACAGACACTGGAGGACAGGTTTTTCCCTTATTCGTATCCTGCATTGTTATTTCATCTGAAAACCCCAAAACAGGTGAAACGCTATAGCCTTGTCCTTTGTGTCCAATTAATCAGTCACAAAAAGGTGCTGGGCCAGATCTTGCTGAGTTCTCTATGGCATGCTGGGCCAAAGGCTTCTCAGGCAAACTGCTCTTGAAGCCCAGAACGGGTCGGGTTGAAAAGGACTTTAAAGGGACCTCTAATTCCACCCCCTGCCATGGGCAGGGGCACCTTCCACCAGCCCGGGGTGCTCCAAGCCCTGTCCAAGCTGCCCTTGGACACTTCCAGGGATCCAGGGGCAGCCACAGCTTCTCTGCCCAACGTGTGCCAGGGGCTGCCCACCCTCCCAGGGAAGGATTCCTTCCCAATATCCCATTTATCCCTGCCCTCTGGCACTGGGAAGCCATTCCCTGTGTCCTGTCCCTCCATGCCTTGTCCCAAGTCCCTCTCTGGCTGTCTTTCCAGCACCTTTAGGTCCTGGAAGGGGCTCTAAGGCTGCTAAACAGGGATGTTGGCATTTTATCTGTTAAAATGCACAAGTTGCTCCCGTGCCAGTTTGGGGTGAGTTGTCTGGCTCTGCAGAAACATCTGTGCTGTGGGAATGTCTGTATCCAGCAGATCCCTCTGGGCTCCTTCCTTACTCAGGGAAGAACTGGACATGCTCTACACTGTGGCCTCCTGCAGGTGTCTGTCCCACATCCAATGAGCTGCTCTTCTCTGCACCATTTTCTCTCTGATCATAAAGAGAAAACTACCAGTCTGTGCCATCTTCTAGGGCAGGAACACCCCACCACAGCTGTCCACGGCAGGCTGTGGCGGGTTTGTTTGGAAAGGTTCAGAACCCTGGCATTTCTGCTGGAGTTTGGAGGTGGGATGAGCTCTCCCTTTAAACTGAAACTTGGCCCCAGAGCTCTGTTTTTGTCTGGCTCGAGGGCTTGTCCCCAGTTCACTGGGATCTCTTCCCAAGCTTTTGGGAAAGCCAGCCAGATTATGAAGAGGTGTGGAGATGTGTCTAATTTCAGATCCCCTTGCCTTGGCTTTTCTTACAGGAACGAATTCTGTTACAAAACTTCCACAAATCTAATTAAATAGTTGAGCCTCTTCTACCACCTGGAAATCTCATTGAGAAGAGAAAAAATTTGACCTTTTGTTTCTCGTTCTGGACTTTGGCATCCCAAGTCCTCCTTGGCTAAGCTTTGTTATGGCCATATAAAGCAGTACCAAAAGGCTGACTAGACATCACTCCCTTCATGCCACACTTCGTTTATAAGGCTGGATTATGCTTTTGTCCTGGACAGCTTTGCCCTACCCTGAAATACTGGCAGCCTAGATGAGAGGGAAATCAGATTAAGTGTTCCTGATAGCAAGGGAGCCGAGAGCCGCTGCGAGGAGCAGCTTCCGCTCGCAGCAGACGCTGCCAATCCAACAGCTGAACACCCTGAGCTGGGGTGGCCTCGTGTGATCTCATCTCCCGTCCCTGCCACGGCTGCTCCAGCACGTGCTCAGGAAGTTTGGCTGGCATGGAAAGCTGGGAAGGCCTGTAAAGTCAGAGGTCATGAAGGAAATGTTCAGCAAACATCTGGCTGCTGCAAGAACCTCTTGGTTGTGTTGTGGGGCTGGTGCTCACCTGCTTTACAGTGCGTGTGACTTTTGGGGAGGTAACTGTTGTCTTTGGGGCAAGGGAGCTGGGAACATCCACTGAGCAGGATTAGAGCTTTCCCTGCAAGGGGGGACCTGCTGAGTGCTGAGGATTTGCTTTTAATTGTGAATGAGCTACTACTGTGGGCAGAGCAGGTCCGTGGAATATCCTCGGTAGAGAAGGGACTCACAAGGATCATTGAAGTCCAGCCCTGACCCTGCACAACCTGAAGAATCCCACCACATACCTGAGGGTGTTGCCCAAATCCTTCTTGAACTCTGGCAGGCTTGGGACCATGACCACTTTCCCAGATCCAGCTGCTGAGGCTGCACGTGATGATCTCCCATGGAGGAGAGTCCCAATAGTGATGGAGAAGGACTTCCAGTAAGTGCTTGGTCAGTGTGGTGGAGCTGGAGACCTTGCTTCCAGGTTCAGGTGGGGACCCTGGGGTCAGTTTGGGAACAATGTGGTGAACTTTGTGAAATGCTGAGCACTTTTAGAGAAATCCTCTGCTTGATCTCTTGATGCCAGCGTGAGTCACATCCATTTTCCAGACAGGGGGTGTGCAGCAGTTGGAAGAAAAGAAGGGAATTTAGGAGAATGTGGTCACGAAGTGTTGGAATGTGAAAGGGAGACCATCCCACCACTGCCGTTCTTTGTTTAGTGTCAACCTTCCCAGCCCCGATGGGAGGAAGGAGTGAGGCAGCCAGACTCTGCTGGCACAGGGTGAACCACTTGGTTTCTAATGATTTTCCTTTGACTGCACCCTTGGAGAAATGGTTTACACAGGTTACTGGACCATTTTGACCTTTTGCCTGCTTTTGTCAAAGACCAGAGAAAAGATTTTTTAGTTTATTTTCCGTGGGGCCAAAGACCGACTGGCCATGCGTGTTCGCGGCTTTGATAAAAGCCGAAGTGCCAGCTGAAACTATAAATTAATTTTGACAGCTTGGGTACGTATTGCTCTTATTCAATAGCCAGTTGAGTGACTTTTCCATTGCCATCAGCTAACCAGTGGCAAAGGGAGGCTTTGAGTTTGGGAGGTCCCGATGCCGTGGCTGAGCACGAGCCAGTGGGGCATGGCATGGCACCTCCATCGTGCAGCAGGGCAGGGATGGGCTGTGGAGCAGACTCAGGGAGGCTTTGCCTGACTGGTCACGTGGATGCAAGGTGCAGAATACAGTAAAATGGCATTGATAAGTTGTAATTCACAAAGCCTTTCTAATACGTTGTTCTTTCTGTGGGGAGAAAAGGTTTCTTGTGACCCTCGATGCCTTGGTTGTACCTCTCGTGTGCAGCCCTGTTCTCCCACTGTCGAGGCTCAGCTGGTGCAAAAAAGTCATGACTGTGTCCATTCTTCCTTTTTGGCCGATTTTCAAGTGGTAATTTTAACAGTGCACAAAGTTTTCCCATTTCCCTTTGTATTACCTTTAGTTCTATGCAGTCACTATGCAGGCACCTAAAATACTTCTGTGACTCAAGCCCTGCTTCTCGTGTCTCTTCGGGGACACATATTTCATTCTTTTCATTCCCAGCTTCTCCCCAGGTATTTGGTCTTCCATGTGAGCTGGTCTCATCAGTCCCAGTCAATGGTCGTTTAAGTTCTTTTTGCTGTATCTAGTCACACTTCTGTGTTTCAGGAAGTGGCCACCACCCCTGAAAGGTTTTCTCCAGCTGACTGTGTTGCCCATCTCTTCTCAAAACCCAAAGGCACGTAGGCTGAGAACAAGAAGCCTCTCTTCATTTGCCGTCTGATGTGTCCTTAATTTCCCAGCTGGCCAGGAAATGTGAGTGAATGCATCAAATGTTTTGTTATCAGAGGCCATGTGTTTTTCCCTTTTTATGGGACAGTAAATATCTTAGTGTTTCACTTTATTTCCCTCCCTGGCTGGATGATTTCTTGGCTGATCGTCCAAGATGAGTTACTGGGAGTGTTTTGTAGTGGGACGTGCCGTGGATGTGGCTCACAGTGACTCGATGTGCCTCTCAGGGGTGGAGATTAAGGCTGCAACCATCATTTCTGCCTGGGATATGTGGCAGTGGGTTTGTTCTCGTGCTTGTTGTGCCTTTGGCTGCTTGTTTGTTGTGGTCCTTGTGTTTTCATGTTCTGATTTTGGGTTATCATGTAGCCGTGGAGACCACCACTGCTCTGCCTCCCGTTGTTGTGGCTTCCTGCTAACCAGTGTTTGTTGTGGGGGAGAAAATGTGGTGATGTTTTTCGGCTTGTTCCTTTGCTCTGGCTGCTTGACGTTTGCATTACAGGCAGAGATTTCCACGGTGAAGGGAAAAAAAAGAAGAACAAACAAGCTTTCCCTTTCTAGTCATTTGTGAAACTCAAACATGATCTTGTTCAGCACGACCACGAAAACTTGGAGATCAAACCGAGTAAATTGAAAGTGTCCCACAACACAGAAATTCCCTTCTTCCGCCTTTCCCCTCTTGTCTCTCCACAACCAGATTCCTGCTGCCAATTCCAAGCAGAAGGGAGATTTGCCCAGTGCTAAGAGGGCTGCCTGTGCTCCCACCAAATGGGGTGGGACAGTGGTGATGGACCAGCAACTAAGCAGAACTTAATCCTTGGATGTAGAAGCCTTGAAGCTCTAAAATGTAAATTCATGCCTTTGTCAGCCTTATGACTCCATAAATCCATGATTTTTATCATAAAAGAATAAAGTCTGTGGCAGAGAAATGGAGAGGAGGGGTGGGGGGCAGTGGTGTATGTTTTTATCAAGCTTTTTCATGCAAAGAAAAATGCAGTTTTTGAAAGGCTCAGTTTTGATGTTTTGCCTACAAGCTCCGTTCTCACTCCTCTTGTTTCCCCCACTGCTCCAGTGCCAAATGTCTCCCTTTACCTGTACAGATTAAACAGGGGGACCAGGCTTTTATGAACCCAATATTTGCCCCTAAAGATAAACCCCCTGCACAAGCGGTGTAGGAAAACATAACTACAAGTCACTTACAAGGAGCCATTTGAAAGCTGCTCGTGAAACCTTTTCCCCAATCTTTCCTTCTTAAGAGTTGGAAAGCCCCCTTTTCCCTGCCCCAGACACGCTCAATGACGCTGCAATTCAGCCAGTTGTAATCAGCCCTAATAGGAGCAGAAAAGCCAAGTGCCAGGCGTTATTATGGCTCAGCCCCTGTAGTGCCGGTATCCGGAACCTCACTTGTGCTGGGATAACAGTAAACAGATGTGAGGGCAGTCCTTGCAACACTGAGTTACCCTTTAAAAATCCAGCTTGCCCCATGGATTTTTACAGTTCTTATTAAGGCCCTTTCTTACTGAATGGTTTTTTTCTTCCTCTCTCTCTTTTTTCTTTCTCCTTTTCCTTGAGGTTGTTCTGTTTTTTGCAGGATCAGCTCCCTTGGCTGATTCACCGTGTGGCTCCATAAATACTTGGATTGGCATAATGGAGGGGTGAACAGGATTTGGGAGTGAGTGGCTGGTGATTGAGGAAGGAGGGGGAGTGTGATGGGATAAGCTGGGTTTACCACCGAGAGAAATGTTTGTGGAACCACGGCTTTTCCACAAGGAGCCACAAGTCTACTGGAGAAGCAGAGAAATGCTCCGACCACTGGAGGAGTGAAACTCTGCTCCCTGGGCCAGACACTGATATCATTGCTCTGAGAATATTGGCTTTGGCTTTAGACTTGGCCTTGTGCAGACACGTAGCTTAAAACACTGAGCTTTCCAAAGGGATTGGACACAGGAGTAGGTGACACTGCTCTAAATCTCTTTGACGTCAAGGCGCAGAACCCCGTTGGCTGTTTTGGTGCTGAGTAGGATCTAAAAGTCATGTTAAATATCTGCCTAAGGTGTTGCAGAGTTGGGACACTACACCAAACCTAAATCTACTGATTTTGAAGAGAAATAATCATTTTGTGCATGGTGGCTCACGCAAGGGTTTGGTCTGTTGGGTGCTCATGCCAACGGAAGGAAAAGGGTAAAAAAGAGAGGAGGAGCCAGGGATGGAAGCAGAGATCTTTTAGGCTGTTTTCAGCTGGTTATAAGATGACACCTCAAGGATTTGGTTTGCCAGAACATCCAGCCCAGGTACCCTGCCCTCGCCCCCCTGCATTTCCACTGCCCCCTTGTGCTGGTCTTGCTGCCACAGAGATGGGTGTAAATTACAGACTCACAGTATGGGTTGGGTTGGAAGGGACCTTTAAAGATCATCTTGTTCCAACTCCCTTGCTGTGAGCAGGGACACCTTCCGCTAAATCAGGTTGCTCAGAGCCCCATCCAATCTGACCTTGAACGTTTCTAGAGATGAGGCATCTGCCACCTCTCTGGGCAACCTGAATCAGCTGATCCTGTGAAAAATTAGCCCAGCAGAAGGGAAGCTTGCTGGTCTGATCCATTCTGGACCTTCAGCACTGCCAGAGCTGACCCTGAAGAGGGCAAGGGATTATAGGCAGAGCAGCAGGAAGGTGAGTGGGCAGTGGTGAGCTTTTCCTGAGCAGGGAGATGTTACATGAGTGTGCTGTGAGTGAAGGAGGATGAGTCTGGCCTTTTCAAGTGACTAGTCCAGCCGTCAGCCTGCCAACATTTGGGTTTTGGCAGCTTCAGTTCCTCGTTGTCGTCAGCTCTGCCCACTCCTTTGCAGGCTTCCTAAAACGTTGTAATTTGTAGGTGTAGTATTTTTAACCATGACATGAGTGTTTCTAGGCACACCGTGACCACAGAGTGGCTTTCGACAGAGTGGTGTGGGCAAAGAGAAACGGTTCCGTTTGGTTCATGAGCGCTGTGGAGGGGCTTTCTCCCTGCAGAGGGAAGGCTGGGGTTCCTCTACAACAGCTCTCTCCCCTGCTCTCTTGGCTGGGAGTCCGCAGGGAGAAGCTGGAGAGCTGGGGCTGTGCGTGTGGATGTGGGCAGTGACGCATTCCTGGGGCATGTGCAGAATTCCTGTGAGTGACCACAGCACTTTGCTGAACAACTCTCCGAAGGTTTCTCACCCTTCCTCGAGGGAGGATGCTGTGCCTCCAAAAAAGCCTCCCAGTGCATGGAACGATATCCATCCGGTTCTGTTACGACCGTTGCTCTTCCTGTGGCTGTTTTGCTCTTCATTATCTCCCTGGGAAGAGGTTGTTCTCTTGAGCAACAACATCCCAGCCCCAGTTTGGTTCCTGTGGTGTCCGTATTTAGCGGGGCTGTTTCTGATTTAGCAGCCGCCTTTGCATGGGTGTGAGGATGCTCTGCGCCGTGCGAGCGACGTTGCACGGGCTTTGTGCCCTGCTCTGGAGCTGGAGAAAATGTGTGAGAGATTTTCCTGCTGCTAACAGGCATTGTGTTTGCCTTCCTCTTTCGAGGTGGGAGAGATCTGGGGAGAGAAGAAGAAGAAGAAGAAAAAAGAAAAGGGCCTTCCAGGGGGACGGGAATGTTCCTGCCTGTGTTCCCACATTGTTCCCAGCCTTGTGCCAGAGTCCAGCTGTATGACAGAGGCCTCCAAAATGCAAGTGAGGTTCTCTGATGAGTGACACACAAGACTGTGACTCGTAACAGCCATCTGGTGGGTGGTGGAGCACCTTCACTGGTGGGGAAGAAGGTGCTGAGGGCAGTGTGGCCTTAACCAGCAGTGTGAGTTGGACCCTGGGCTGCTGCAGGTATTGGAGCCAGACCCATCTGTGGCCCCTTGTGGAAAGGCTTTAACTTCTTGACAGACCTTTGAGAAATGCTTGGTCCTCAGTAGGCAGCTCTGGGGGGTCATCATGGGCAGGCAGGTAGCCCAGCGTCCAGGGGTTTCTGGAGAGAAGCCCAAGAGAACTCAAGTTCTCAAGTTCAAGAGAAGACCAAGAAGAACCAAGAGTTCCTGGGAGTTGGGAGCAGAGGAGCTGCCTCCAGCAGCAGCAGAGAGTCTTTGCTGCTAATGCTTCCAGGGGAGGGAATTTGAGGAAATGCTCGGATAGGAATAAGTAGAGCTGGCAACAAATGTGCATTTCATTTTATGAACATTTCATGGTGAAACTTAAAACTTCCACAAAATTTGGGGGACTGGATAGCTCAGGGGATTAGTAATGGGATACAGAGCCTTTCATCTCACCAGTGCCTTTTCAACTGCAGCTCAAGTCAATAGCAGCGACTGAAAGTTGTTACCATCTGATGGCTTATGTGTAATGAGTGGATGGTCTCACTCCATTTCCTGGTAGTCAGGTATCTGTGGCTGACGCACACAAACACACCAGAGAGCCTGGCTGCTCTCCAGCCTTGTTGGCAGCCTCGACCAACCACTGGAGGAATCCAGGAGTGAAATATCCCATTTGCTTCTAGCTGGGAGCTCTATCGGGTGGTGTCGTGGCATGCGCAGCGTGTGAGAAACGTGTGAGGTGGGGAAGCAGAGAGTGATTTTAGAGCAGTGGGTTTATGTAGGCATCTTCCATCTGTTCTGAGGTCTACCAGGAATACTGTTTTGTTGCAAGGACCTCCTCTTCAGATGCTCTTCAGCCCCCAGCGAAGCTGTGATGTGCACAAAATTTACGATTTCCAACAGAGGAAAGACATTATGGCACAGGGCTTTCTGTTGAAAATGATGTCAATGCTTTTCTCACACTCCCCAAGGTGGTTCTAAGTGGAACATGGAGCACATTTTAGCAAACATTTGTTTATTAATGCATCTGGAATGTGGCTCTAGCACAGGGCTCTGCACCAGCATCCCCATTTCCAGCTGGGGAAACTGAGGTAGAGAGAAACCAAATGAAGGAGCAGTTATTCCAAGATGAAAAATTCAGGAGTTTGTGGGTGCTGGCCATGTGCCAAGTCCTGTAATGGATTCAGACCATCAGTATGCTCTCTGCTTCTCTCTCAGGACATCTGCCCTCTCTCTTTCCGTCACAGATCTTAAAACAGCCCCTCAAATGAAGCCTTAGGAAAGGCTGTTTCTTGGGGGACACGTTCATTCCCATTTTGTGCTCTAGAGACCTCATACTCAGGGCAATGCTTTGGAACAAGGAGCCTCCTAATGAAGGTTTTAAAGTGTAGAGGTTTTTGGTTCTGTTCAGAGTCCTGAAGAGGGCTGGTGGTGGGACGAAGAACTGGTTACAGAGATGACTGAGCTGTGGGACTGGTTGTGGTGCCCTGGTGAGACTCCCCAACACCAGTCAATGATCCATGGGGAAACCAGTCTCCTGATGGAGCGTGCAAGACTGAGCATCCCTCAGTACCCCCACGCTTTGGGAATTTCCATCCCTGTGTCTAAGAGGAGAATCCTTTGGCTTTGCCCTCTGGGAAATGGGTGCAACGGGGTGGAAACTGCTCCCTGCAGGAATCTGTGGACCCAAGTGGCAATGGGGTGAGCCCCATGTGCCTTTCCAGGACTACGCTGAGCCAGGCCCAAGCAGGCCATGAGTAAACAAATGACGTCAGCTCCCAGTGGTGTTATTTTTAAGCACATTGTATATATTACTTGTCTTTACGTATCCCTGGACTGTTCTTTGTCCCCCTCCCACTGCTTCTCAATCACCCTCGGAGTTTTTTTCTTTTCTTTTTTTTTTTTTTTTTTTTTCTTTTTTTGGTTTTAACCAACATCTGTAGATTTGCTCTTGACAAAAATAAAGTCATCCATCTCCCTTGGCCTGCCACCCTGTCATGTAAGCTCAGGAAAGCTGGCTCGGCCAAGGTTTACAGAAGCCGTCGCAGCCCGCAGTGGGAAAGGCACTTATCTGTCGCGGAGGGTTCGCAGTTCTCAGGAATGCATCCTTCCCTCAGAGCGAGGGGATGGCTTTTGTTTATCCTCTGGCACACAATGAAATGATGGGAAAACATGCTTGGATGCACTGCAGTAGTAAGGTGGGGCAGGGCAGCGGTTAAAAATGGAACGGAGCCTTTGATCCCCGGCCAGAGCAAATGACTCCCAGGGTTTGGGTTTTAGGGTGGACGTCATGTTCTTTCCCTCCATCTCCAGCTCCCCTCCTACCTAGTGAGCAGAACTAAGCCTCCTAACTTAGGCTGGATTGAAGGAAGGGATTTGGGAAGCCATGCCTGGCTCAGGTGGGTGCTGGAGGAGGGGGTGCCAGTCCGAGCCTTCCCAACAGCAGATTCCTGCGGCTCCATGTGGCACGTCCCAAGATCTCAAAGCACCACGGGCACAGAGCAGCTGAGCCTCAGGTCTGCTGCCTTGGTGGGGGCTGCAGGGGCTGGCAGGGCCAAGCCAGGAGTCGTGACAGCGGCTGGGGCTCAGGACAATGTTTTTCCTGTTAATCGTCCCCACCATCTTCCCAGAAAACACAGTGGAAACTCCATAATCCAGGAGATAGCCCGGGGCATACCACAACTCCAGAGGGTCCTCACCGGAGGCCCCAAGTCCTCCCCAGATTTCCCAGAAGCCAGAGCAGGTAGTAAATAACCACACAAGTCCAAAAGATCCAAGAGGAGTGATAGAAGTATTACGTGCTTGCGCTTAGTCCTGCTCTATCCCGGATCTGGAGCGGGATGCTCAAAGACTCCGGAGCGCTGACTCCTTGGAGCCAAAGTATATCATCTGTTAAGTCTCTGGCACGCCAGACCTGCTTTAGAGTGAGCAAATTGAAGGTCATCTCTCAAAATCTGGTTAATGCCAGATGCCAAAGTAGACAGAGGGAGAGAAGCAGGGGGATGATGGATACTCAGATGTATAGATCAATCTATGGCTCAAGGCATGTTTGTTTCTGCCTCGGTTTGGTTCCTGTGGCCTTATATTGTTTTTATTATTTATAGTGTTGGGGAGAGGAATCCCGTGATTGAATTTATTTGCTGTGCTGTGTGGCTGATTTGGAACACGTCCTGTCGAGGGGTTTTTTGTTATTTTCTTGCTTTTGGCACAGAATACAGGAAAAATGAAAGGAAAAAAATAAAAGAATGCCCAGATTTCATTTAACTGTTTACCTTTTCAGCACTTGCCCACTGTGCACAAATCGGGAATGGCCGAGGGAACCTGTCTGGCCTTGAATCAAGAGGTCTTTGGTGGAATTTTAGCACATGCCTGAGGCTAAAAATGCCATGCCAGCCACGGACACGGGGAGGCCGAGGCGGCAGCGCCGCTCCGGAGATGGAGCGCGGCAGCTGCTCGGGAGCAGCACGGGAGCCTGAGCCAGGAGGGAAAGAGGATCCATTACATTGCAAGTTAGCTTGAAACTCACTTCAGTGTTTGAACGTGAATCATTCATTCCGCCGGGGAGATGACTGAGGAGTCTGGGCGAAAAAAATACCCCAAACCAGCAGAGTGCTGCAGGGGAACATCTGAGGGACGCGAGGGGGGCACTTGGACCAAAGGACTTGGGCAGCTCGCAGGCATTCTCCAGATGCTTGACCAGGAGTCTTGCTGTTCCCTTTTTCTTGGCCAAGTCCGGGCTGTTTTATTCCTTGCATTAGTGTGTTTTTTGTATCTCTCTGGTTGGCAGACAAGACTCTGGGGCTTTGTTCCTGAAGTGAGCCGTGGCTCCCCTGCATGGAGCCAGCTCCCTGTGTGCAGCAGAGTGGGAAGTCCCGGGAGGAGAGAAGGAAATGTGACTTCACAATTTGGGATACCAGATGCAGAGAGAGCTGCTTTTGTAGCGCTCTGAACAGGCCTTGGAAGGTCCCGGTGCAGATGTTGACATGGTGGTTGTTCCTTTGGTCACAAGGCTGAGCCTGAGTCAAGAGATTGGAGCCCAGTGGGTGCAAGTGTAGGGCAAGGGAAAAGAAACTTACGTCTTCAGCACCAGACTCTCCTAAAAAATGAGGGCTCTGGAGGCACTGAATGTAGGGTTGTATGATTCTGGACAGAAGACGAGTCATCCTTTGCCTCAGAACCCCTCAGCAATTCAGTTCTCCCCGTGTCAGGGATTTCCCTGGTCACATCTCTCTGCAAGTGGAACTAACAGCTCAGGCTGTGCAGCCAAAAGCCAAATTGGACACTTGTCCTCTGAGCACAGGGGGGACAGTTCTGGCCTCTTACATTTGCAAAAGTAGTTTAAATGCAGCACTGAGGCCAGGAAACCCAACCCACATAGCCTGGAAGCTTCACGTTGTGAGTCAGCCAAGGCATCGTTAATTGAGCTGCTTTGCTCTCCCGTAACTCTGCTTGTTTTCCTTGCTCTGTGTAAACCTGACACTTGGCTATTTCTGACTTTTCATCTTTACTGAACTTGAGACCCAAACACGGACACTTGGGCTGAGTGGACGCTTCAGTAGAAATCCGAGTTTGTGGAATTGCCCACCTTTGGTGCCATTTCTAACTCTTGACTTGGACTTTTAGGGGTTTGTTTATCATCACTGTGCATTCAGGGAAGAGATACTGCTGCTGGTTCCTTCTTTGTCTCTTCTATTGTGTCATTTCCAAGATATTGGAGGGGAAGGAAGTGCACAAATGTTTGGTTTAAAAAACACGCAGCATTGCCCTTCTTAATGAGTTTTAAGGTGTGTGACTGTCAGCATCAACGTGTGTGTTTGAGTTATTCTCCCAGTTTGACTATTGGAGATATAAAAATTCCTGCTGAATTCATTACTGTTGGACAAGCAAAGTATCTCCATCCAGGCTGCTAGAAGGAGACAAAAGGTGGCCTTGGCCCACTCCAGACTGCGTGGATGGGAACCAGCTGTGCACCCCTGTCTTTTGGAGTGACTCTCCAAGGTACATCCAAGTTTCTGTGGCAAAATTCGGCACAGCACATTGTGGGTCTCTGTTGAGCATGTTCCCAGTAAAACTGGTCCAACCTTTCTTCTCTCTTTATTCTATGTAACAGGTTACACTGAAAAGAAAGGACAGATTTTGGCTAAAATCAAAATGTTGTCCAAGAGTGTCAGCTTTAACTAAATTTCCCAGCAGATGACGTTGGCATGACTTCCTCCAGCTTTCATGTTTTGTTTGGATAACATCAAAAGGCTCTTGTTTCAATGGACTGGGATCTTGTCATTTCAGCACCAGCATTTCTCTTCATCTTGGCTTCTCTATTACTGTAAATAAACTCTTTGGTGTCACAGTGAGCGAGGGGGTTGGTGACCCCACACGTGGTGTAACAGACCTTTAAAGGGAAGGGATGATGCCTGTGTTCCCCTTCCAAAGGGGCTTTGTAGGGTGGCAGCAGGTAGGGTAGGACTTTCCACCACAGTGACTTACAGGGTGGGAGCATGGAGACTTTATGGTCCTCAATGTTCAGCACCAAACTGTGACTGAGTTATTCTCACCCACAGCAGGGATTTGGGTTTATCAGGAGGGAAAAGATGTGATTTTCTCCCTAATGAAAAACTTCAGAGCTTTCTGCTTTGTGGAAAACATCAAAATCTTGGCTGAGATTTCTCTAAATGGGAATCTGAAGTGAGTTTTGTCATGCTGGGGGTTGTGACAGGGGACATGGCTTTCTGCCTGGCTGCAGCACCCAAGAGCAATCAGTGTTGAAAACCCTGACCTGCTCCTTGGGAAAATCCTCTTGGACTGCAGCAAATAGTGTTTGTTTGGGTTTGAACCCACAGAAATGTTTGAAACAAAGATTTTTCTCAAGGCTCTGAGAAGCACAGCTCCCCCAGCTTTGGGGCTGTTGAGTGTGTTCCAATTTTTTTCATCCTAAGACTCTACTTCAAGGGGTTTATTTAGATAATACTTGTTAAATCAAATAAAGTTTCCCTGGGAGAGTAAAGAAAGATCCTTCTCCCATGGTCTTTATGGGGAAAAAAAGACAGATGGAGCTCTGAAGAACAAGTGAAGTTCCCTTACGCTGATGTGCGGTGAGTTTTTGTTGCTCACTCTTCAGTTTCCAGACCCACTGGTGTTTCCAAACTAACCCCCAGAGGATGATTTTCCCGTTTATGAGGTTGAATTGCACGTCTGTGTTTCTAAATTCATTGTGTTTGTTTCTCAGCCAACAGTGTTTCCCAGCAGGTGCCTGCAGTAAAGCCCCAGCCCCGTGAATGGAGGCACAGGCAGATCTTGGGAGATGCTTTATCTCCCTGTTGGTGCTGGTGGGGAAGGCAGAGGGAACTCTGCTGCTTTCTTTGCTGGCTTTGGTTACCATCTCCTCAGTGCTCCTTCCTTTGGTGCCTGGGCTTGAGGCTTGGGTTCACTCAATCCCAAGATATATGGTTGCATTTTGAATGAAAACCACATCTGAAACCAGTTTTATCAGTTTCCTGGAAGACGACAGGGAGAAAATATGTGAAAAATGTCTTTTCTCTACTGTTGGGTTTGGGGTTTTTTTGTCCTTTGTCACCCATTGCATCAACCTTCCTTATCATTTGGCCATGAGAAAATGTTTTTACCCAATAAAACAGAGGCCAAACCCTCATGGGTTCATTAAGGGGTGACTGGTGTGACCGGAGATACCTGATCTGGGGTGTGAGGGGAGTGTCGGCTCCAGGACCTGTGCTTTGGTCTGGCATTTATTTGCCTGCTGGTGATGGTTTGGGGCAGGGAAACAGAGACACATCGCTCCTGCTTAAACCAGCTCTGCTGGGCTGAGCTTAGTTGCTGTGGGTGAGCTCAGCTCTGCTTGCAGATGACCGAGAGGAGCAGCCAGTGTCGTGCTGAGCTCCTCATTCCCCCATCCCTTGGACAGGGAAGAGCAGGAGGTCTTTCCCCTCCTCAGCTGTACTGGGGCTCCCAGAATGAGCAGCCATGCAAAGAAATAAGGGAGTATCTGACAGCACAGAAACAGGGCAAGAAACCTTCTCACTTTCATGACATCCCCGCTGGACAATATATTTTTTTCCCATTTCTCCCAGTGGATGCAGCTTTACTATCTGTGTAACAACATATTAGTTAGGTCACTTCACAGCTATGAGGCTGTTGTGCGGATTCCCTCTCTTCTAGGAATTCTGCCGATGAATCATCAACGCTTACAGCCGTAGTTTGATGTCTTTATTCACACTTAATGCTGGTACTTGGCCGCAAAAGTAATCCCGGGGAATCCAATGGGACTAACTGTGGAGTTATATACTATTAAATCTTTGGCCTTTTAACAGAGTAATGGGTTCCAGCCAGATTTGTGAATAAAACTGAAATGCAGTCCTGGCTTTCGCAAGGGTTAGGAGGAGCAGAGGGCAAAAATGTTCATGTTGAAACCTAGACCCATGTGAAAATTCCCTGCTAGCTGGCTTTGGTGTAAACCCTTGGATGTGATGCTCTAGGGAAGGGTGGCTGGACCCACCTGGCCTCGCCTCTCACAGCGACCGCTGGAGCTGGGAACAAATTACATCCCAGGCTGGGGCTTTGGCCAGGGCAGGTTTTGTGTTGGTTTGTTTCCTTTGTTCACTGTTGTTGTAATTGAGATGTTTCAGAGCATAATAAATAATTGTTCTTGCAGAGTAAGAGCTTTTTAATGCTGGATGTGACAGGATGTTCTGTGCCGAGTACCACGGGCTGTGGGAGATGCAGCCACAGGAGATGCAATCCCACCCTCTGCAGAGGGATTTGGGCTCTGATGAGGATGCTGTTTGTTTGTAGCAGAGCATTGTTCAGGCCTCCATTCACATTTTAGATGGTTTTTCTGGAGTTTTCTGGAGTTTTCTGGATCTGAAATTTGGCTTCATTGCAGGGTGAGGGAGTGAGTGGCATTAACCTGATTTTCCCATATGGAAGAAAAAAGAAGTATTTGGTTGAAAAACAAGTGTTGTCATTGGTCTCCTGGTAACATAGTGCTTGATGAACTTCAAATGTGATACTAATTGATTTAGATTAGATGTTGGGAAGGGATTGCCCCCTGGAGGGTGGGCAGGCCCTGGCACAGGTTGGGCAGAGAAGCTGTGGCTGCCCCATCCCTGGAAGTGTCCAAGGCCAGGTTGGACGGGACTTGGAGCAACCTGGGCTGGTGGAAGGTGTCCCTGCCCATGGCAGGGGGTGGAAGTGGTTGAGCTTTAAGGTCCCATCCAACTCAACCCATCCTGTGATTTGATGAACATTGCAAAAGGAATAGGGATCCAGATCCGGTGAATCACAAAATTCCTGTGCCTTAATATTACCTAAGAAACTCAAAATTAATAGACTTGTGGATCACAAATCTTCATTCAGTGAACTCTTAGGAGTCAACCTCGACACGATGATGGTGCCACTCCCCACGGAGTGCCCTGTTGGGATGAAATCCTGTCCAGCCCCAGAGCAGGGGGCAGCTCCCCGAGCGTGGCCGTGCCCCAGGCGCCGCCACAGCCCTTTTCAATATGCCCAAGACAAGAAACACCAGCGCCCAGCAAAGACACTCTGGTGCAGCTGTATAACATTACACCGCAGGGGAGGAGCGGGGGAAATGAGGACCAGCCATCCATCCTCCCTGGGCCAGGGCTTGGTTTACACTGCCCCGCTGAGGGTTTGTTTTCTTTGATACCAGATTGGGTAGCGTCAATAGGGGCTGTACATGAAAACATGACCTGGCGTGGCAGCTCTGTGGCCTGAGCTCCTGCAAGGGCCCAACATGGAAGCCTTGAAACCTTTCTTGCTTCAGCCTCTGTCTCTTCCCCCCTCTGCTGCCTTCCCCTTCCAAGGTGCTTTTAATCCCTTTGGTTAATGTGAAATTAAGATAACGAGTCAAAGAGAAGAGAGGACTGGGAAGGGGGCTGCGCGGGGAAGGGGGGAAAGAAAAGCAAATAGAAAGAAGAGAGATTCTTCTGGCACATAATTAGGGAGATTGGTTTACCAGCCGGGGACTAATGCTGGCTTCCCAGCTCAAACAGTCCCTTGTGACTCATTTTGTGACTTTAATTTCTATGGGGTTCCTTAAGCAGGTGCCCTCTGACAGGTAGTCAATAGAGGACTTCTGGCTGAGCACCAGCGCCTCTTTGGAGAGGTCAGAGAGGGAGGTCAGAGAGCGGGGCCTGGGAGGTTGGCGGGTCACGAGCCATCACGGTGACAGATGAACCCAAACGTGTTCCCTTCTCCCAGGCTGTCCCTCGCCGAGCGGCAGCGCCGGCGTCTCTGGGGACCGGCCGCCTCCTTGCTCAGAGACGTCCCTGTTCGCTCCAGCTCACACCTCTCAACTGCTCTTCATTAGCCAGAGGGACAGGGCTTGTTGGCAGCCCACGCTCCCATGGGGAGAGGGTGCTGTCTCCATACCTCTCAACTGGTCCTCATTAGGTAGAACAGTCCCCTTTTGTCCTGCATGAAGCCCCCTTTGTTTCTGAGCCGCAGCGGGGCTGCGAGGGCAGAACCTGATACAAAACAATGCGGCATTATTTAGCCCGAGCCTAAAGTCAAGGAGGGAGCAGCGTCTCGGGAAGAAAGCCCTGGCTGCTGTGGCGTGTGTGTGTGCGGACACCCGTGGATTCCGGCCGTCCGTGTGTCTGTCCTTCCTGCTCCCAGCCCCGTTCCTCTCACTGGAGTTTCCAGCTGGAGTTCACGCCGTGTGCCACCAGCTGATGTTACAGGACCCCTCTGGGAATGTATTTCTGAGGTGGTGTAGCTACTAGGAAGCCCTTCCTTCAGTTTTTCTGCTGTCGTGGAGCAGCTTTTGCTCTGCTCTGTGTTCTTAGAGGGACTCAGCACTCCCCTCCCTGTTTTTGGCTGGTTTTTAGGGGGTGTCCTGCTCTGGCAGCATCTCCCAGCTTGGTGGGGGAATGCAGGACCATTCTGCTTTGCTTTCACCCCTCCCAGGCTGTGCCTCCCTCCTGCCAGCAGCTGAGGTTGTGTTGGCTGGAGCCAGATTAGTCATTCTGTCTGAGATTTCTTTCAGATTGAGGATAATGATGGCAAAAAAGAAATTAATTTTCTTTCTAATTGGATTCCCTCTTTTCCCTGAAGAGCTGATGCCTTTTTAAGAAGCAGCATCTCTCACCTCACATGCTGGTGGCTGCAATGCTGCTGCAAAGTGGGATCACCACAGGAGTGTCTGGTAGGTTATAAATCGGGTGGCAAAATTAAATGCTTACATGCCTGGAGTGCCAAGGTCGGGTCCCTGATCCCATTAGCCACTTCTTTCACCTCGAAACAGCTGGAGCAGAGCTGAGCATCAGCTGCAAAATACCTTGTTCAAGTGGAAAGTGCAGAGGCAAACTGGAAAGAAATGAACCCAACTGTTGTGCTTTTGGGTCCCTTCCACTGCAAACAAATGAGAGGGCTGGGGTTAAATTGGGTCCTACCCCTGAGAAGGAAAACAAAGCCTGACTTGGGAGTAAATCAGGAAGCTAAAATGCTGCTTGCAACGAATAGTGTTGGCAGAATTGAGGTTGCCTTTAATTTTTTTTTTAATAAAAAAAGGAAACCCAATGTGCATCAAGCCACAGCAGAGCTTCATAGGGGCGGGAGTAAGGACAAGGAGCTCATTGTCCATGTGCCAGTGATCGAGAGAGAGGAACCTCTCTGTCCCATGCCGGAGGCTGAGTATGAAAGTCCTCTATAAATCCAACCTGATCTGAGAGCTAATTGGAGTGGGAAAAGCGGGACAGCGGGATGGAGAAATAGGGCTTTGTGGATTTCCTGGTACACCTCTCCCAGAGAGATCCTCCTGCATTTGGGGAATGTTTCTGTGGCCTGTGGGGCGAGCGTTTATGCCAACATCTCTGCCAAGGCTGTTGCGTCACGTCGCTCAAGGTTTATTTTGATACAACCACAGACGGCGTCACGTGTTGCACAACAGCCACACCAGCATTTTGGCCACCTCGGGAAGCCCTTGCCCTGTGACCTCGAGCTGTGCCATCGAGTCCAAAGAGCTCTGTGGGAACTGGAGCCACGAACGTCGCTCTGCATCTACGGTCTGTCGGCTGTTGGATGTTCCCACCCCATTGTACACTTTAATTCCGTGCAACCCGTGCAAGGGAACTGGTACCAGCCTCCCGTGTGAGTCAGAGAGCAGTGACACATCGGGGTTGGATGTCTCTGGCAAGCAGATGTTGCAGTGGGGAGCTAAGAATTTTGCTGGGGGGGGGCGATGGTTGGTGTTTTTCCTCTAGAAACCTCCGGCGCCGCGAGCAGAAGGGCTGGAAATGGCACCGAGGGGCTGAGCAATGGTCGTATCCAGTGGTTTGGTCACCAGCTGCTGCTTTGCTTTCATTTCGTCCTCCCACCTTGCTGGTTGGTGTTTTGGCAGCGCCGGAGCACCTCGTGTCGCTGCCCGGGGCTTGTTGCACCCGTAGCAGGGTGGTCACCCAAGAGGACCAGATGCACGTGGCAAACTGGGAGCTGTGTGCTCCCAGAGGTTGGATTTCCTCTGTTGGCCAAGGCAGAGGGGCTGAGCTGGGGCCTGGCACAGCTCTGGGCTCCAGGACTGCTCCCTGTTTACGGCCCAGATGCCGTAGCAGGGTGGGACTCTCAGTCTTGCAGTTGAGGGTTTTGTGTTTTGTTTTGACCCGTAAATATAACACAATTGTGTTTGTGTAACGCGGCTCTGCGAGACGCTGCGTATGGGTTTTAAATAGAATAAGGGTTAAATTTAGACTCTGGGGTTTTTCCTACCCCTCCCATTGATTTTGCAGAGATAGATTTGTGTTTAAAAGACTTCTCACCCTCGAGTTTACCGGACTCTGTGCTGCATGATCTCATTGCTGGTATCTCACTCTTTCTCCACCCTTCCCTCCCGTTGTTTGCTGTTCTGACTGAAGATGAGACATAAAAAGTTAAACAAACTTTTTTAAGGCAGGCAACGCATCATCCTATGTGTTTATGCGGCCTTAAACACAACAAGATCATTATCTGGAGACACTGGAGACCGGATTCCCTTTGGATATAAATGAGCAAAGTTCCCATCAAGTACATGATTTACACCAGCACAGGGTTTGGCGCCAGGGTGTATAAAGATGAGCAAGGGAAAAAAAATTCACTTATGCAGGCTTGGGCTTATTAAGCATGTGAGCATTTCTTATTAGCCGCCAATTAGAAAGTGGAAAAAATGATTGGAAGAAGGAAAACAAATAGGCTGAATGTAATCAAAAGAGCAAGCTTTGAAATTACGAATGTATTACATTTTTAAACCTGACTCAGTTCTTGTCCGGCCGGCAACAAAGTGATGGGCCCAACGATTAGGTCGGAATTTCTCCACTTCTTAGAGGTCAACACTTGGTATTTCCCTCCTAATATGAGCTGAAGTGCTATGTGGAATGTAGAGCCGATAGCCAGTGATGCAGAAGGGCTTGGAGATTGCCCTGGCTTTGTCATACGGGATGTTAGGAGCAGCTCTTCCTCAGCTCCAGCCTCTCCCGAGGTTGTTTTGGAGTTTCTTTTGTGACTCACAGGTCCTGGGTTCTCCGCAGTAAAGGCCTGGAATTCTGTGCTTGGAGGCAAATCCTTGGGTCAGCTAAGCTAAGCAGTAAACAACACTTGATGTTTTCAAGGCTCTCAAATAGCAGCATCCCCTCACAAATCTTTGATACAAAGTGATTTTAGGTTTGCAAACAGCATTTCTGCGGGCGAAATTCATAATCTACCCAAACCAGGCAGAAAGTCAGAGCAGGATCCCAGCTCAGGGCTGTTTCTGTCCAGCTGTTTTCATGCTACTGCTTCTATCCTGCTCCTGGGACGCCACAGCCACACTTGTGAGAAATTCCTTTCTTTTAGGGCATATAAAGAAATGATTTCCCCGTTGAACAGGTGAGGAAATTGGGGAGATGAGATTAAATACATGACCCGGGTTGTGTCTCTGCTGGTCAGGTTGTGCTAATGCAAAGGGGACGGCAGGACTTTGTGTCCCATCAGTTGTGCTCCCAATTTTGTGCTTGGAGGGTGATGGAGTGACCTGGCTGTGGGAGGGCACGAATTCTGCTCCTGCTGAGCTTTTCTGGCACTGTCATACATGACTTAGATGAAAACTCTTGGGTGAAAGATTGGAAAAATTCTCATTTCTCAAGAGTTAGAAGACTGGCCTTGTATAAAAATATTTATTTCTCATCTCATATATTTTCAGTGCTGAAAACATTATTAAAGACAGTACCAGCTTCTTTAACTTACTGAATCTGATTGCCAGTTGAAAATCAAGGTCCAGCGAGGGCTTTTTTAGTAAGTTGATGGGTCTTTCTGCAAAAAAACCCCAAAACTAAAAAAACAAAAAACGAAAAACCATTGATGTTTGGTTTCATTCCCTCAGGAAGGAAAAAAAGTATCTGAAAGGTTTGTGGAGGAAAAATTGCCTGGTGAGCCAAGTTTTTTGGTCATGTCTTATTCCCAGTTTTTATTCAGCTTGAAAAAATCTTCTCAGTTTGTCACTGGTTCTTTACTTGTATTTGTAAGCGAAGTACAAGTCTGAACTTCTTCCACCTCCAACAAGAATGGAATATATATGGGGAGTTGAGTAGGCAACAGGCAAAAGCAAGATTGTTTTTTAATCTAATATGGACCCAGAGCTTCAAACATTCTGTTCACTCCAAGGACCCCTCTGTCACCTCACTGTTCCTTCGGGAGGGAGTTGCCAAGGCTTCCTGGCAGCAGAGATTTGATGCACGAGGGAAATCTGAATAACCTCCCACTTTGTGAGGCCCGGAGCAGTTGTCTCCCGGTCGCTGTGAGGTTCAAACCAGCGTGTGGACTGGCACTTGCATCGTTCTCTGGACCTACTGGGGATGTTCCACGTGTACATGACATTTACTGGTTTCAAACCATGCTGGCTTTGAAGCCTGGGTTTATTTCTGAAGGGGGGGACAATGCTGTGGTTGAATGGTCCGTAGGTTGATGCCCGTTCTTGCCATTTGGACTGTCTGTGGTCTCTTCCGTTGCTCCTTTCCAGGACTCCCCAGCTCCATGCTAATTGGGTGCTGGCTCCAGGCTTTCTATTTTAATGCTGTTTGATGATAATAATCGTTGCCGCAGGATGAATGGGGGAGAACAAAGACAGGAAACGTCCCCCTGATTAGATAGAGGCAGGAGAGCCATTGGAGGAAAAAAACAAATGACAAAAATGACAAATGAGGGTCCTGTAACTTCTGCCATCCTCCTGGGGCATGTGGAAGGGCCTGGAAGGATACGTGAATGAGACAGTTATTTACTGGTTTGGCAAACCATGCCTTGGAAGTCTCCAGCTATCTTCTCCATCTGCAAACAAAGGCCAGAGAAGAGATAAGGCCAAGCAGCTACCAGAACTGAGCTGTTCTGGACACAGTTATGCAAACCCTCCTTCATTCCAGTCATGTCAAAACTCATGGTGACCTTTCGTGTTGCGTTAATGCCATCACTGGAGAAGAGGGGAAGAGACAAGACTCATGCGTAGGTTTAGGTGAAGAGCAGGATACGAGCTACACCTACAGTGTATTCAGAGCTCAGACCTGAGCACTAGTTGGAGTTTGACCTTGCTTCCTGTTGACTTGTGTTGATGCAAGGCCATGCCCAGGCTAAACGTGTTGTGGCCCTTGGGAAACACCAGGGAAATGGGCCGTGTTGTTCCTCAACAGCGTGCATTTCTGCAGAGCAGATGGATGTGCCCTGTCTGGCCTCTGGATTTATGGGTGAATCTGTGTTTGCAGTATTATCAAATATTTCCAGGGCCCTAAAAGGGCTTCTGAGTGTCTTGCTGAAAGGGCACGAGGGTTCTGCAGGAGCCTCTATTAGGCTTTAGGTGTCAATCCACACCTAGAAATGTGAGTTTGGACCGGATAGTGCTCAGCCCTGTGTCCCGGCCAGGTACCAGAGGTGCCACTAGGGTCTAGTTTTACTTGGTCCTTTCTCTTCTTCAGATCCAGAAGTGCCATGTAAACCAGTCAAGAGCAGTCTAGTAGTTCTTGGGAGAAATGATCAACAAAAGCCAACGCTTTGACTTCAGTCAAACTGTTGAACAGAACAATTGGAGCTCGTTAAAAATGGAGAGGTTTTCATTTTCAGTGGTTGAAAACGGAATGGGAGCTGGAAGGAGAGGGGAGCTGGTTCTGATTAGCCCCAAATCCCCACATGCTGGTGTGCATTTTGGTTGTATTTTTGTTGGTTAAGCTTTGTTTCGATGAATTCTATTTAGTGCCAGTGTTGAGAGCAAGGCCTTGGGTTTTGTTTATGACCGTTGTGCGCTGAGGGTATGAACAGAGTCTGGGCATCCCTGAGGAGCCCCCAAAACTTGGGAACTTGCTCTGAGGTGCCCAAGGAGATGGACACTTCCATGGCCTCCAAAAGGGCCCAATTCCTTCTTTTATCACTGTTTCATAGCAGAGGCAAAAGCCTGACCTGGAGAGCAGCACTAGTTCATCTTCACTGGTGGGAACTCGGCCTGCTCCTTACCAGACCCTTTGACTTCAGGGTTCCTGTGGTTCTCAGTCATGTCTAGGTTTGAAGCCAATAGAAATCTGCTGAAAGGAAATGCAAATATTCTCACTTGAACACCTTTAACTTAAGCTCTGGGATAAAGTATATTTTCTAATGCTACAAGGTTTTTGTTGATGGCGTTTTTGAAAGAGGGAATGGCTTTTTAGATGTGCTCTTATGAAAACAAGTCTTTCGTCTCTGATTAGTGCTAATTTATAACTGCTTTTTGAAACCTGTCCTGTGAAAGAAATGAAGACATGCCTGGAAGATACTGGATTGGCTTAAATGTGCTGCAGAGTCTTTTTAGTTTCTTTTATCCTGTGTTTTTAAATTAAAGAAACGTGATGATTTAAGGCGTTTGATCTCCGAATGTTGCAATTTTCATTAGCATTTGTTTCCAGTTGTGTGTTTTCCCAGTAATGGGCTTATGGAACCTTTCACCCCTAGATCTCCTCCTCCTGTGTCACATGCAGTGCTCGGGTCCAGCCATCTGGCTCTTCTCTCCCACCACTGAGCAAATGGGGGTCACTTTTTTTTTCTGGAAAGGGAGAAGAAGAAATGCTTCTGCAGCCATGGCTCCTTGGCAGCTCTGTTGGATGGTCTCAGCAGGGTCAAGGACTTAGAAACTGCAGAGTGACCCACTGGTCCCTTCCTAGGTAGGATATGCCAGCCTGGGACTGAGACGTACTCAGATGCTGGAAGTTATGCCAAACAAGTCAACCTAATGAGTGATTTCCCTTCTGAATCAGATATTCTGCCCTTCCCCGCTCCTTGGGAGGGTCTAGTGAATCAAGATGTGGCTTCAAACCAGTCATTTCAAAATCAGGCAGATCTGTCTTCCCCTTCTTGGGATCAGTTCAAGCTCTCCTTGGAGTCCCTAATGTTCATAGGCAACAGCCCAACAGCTGGCCTAGAGCAATACTGGAGGCAGAGCTGGTCTGACTTCAGAAGGGAAGTTTTAAACAGGTCACTGAAGTTCAGAAATCTCTAAGAATTTATTCCTGTCCTTTATTTCCAGGGAAAACACTTCCAAAAATGTTTCTGTGTCACTCTCATTCCCTTGTACCTTCATATGTGTACAAGAAGGCCACCATCTCTAAGTTCCAGTAGACCACACTCCTTCAGTTGCTCTTTAAGTGCCAAATCTTCCTGTGAAGAATCCGCTTTTCCCAGAACGCTGTCCTGGCAGCTTTGGCTCATCCCAGATGAGCTACCTCTTAAGCAAAGTGCCATCCCCCATGTCAGAAGGGAAAAGCTGTCATTTGGTTTAAGCAGCCCCAGCTCTGGGACTTGGATTGCTCTCCCAAAAGCACAGCCTATGAGCCTGACCTTAAATAGGCTCCGTAACATGTCGTTCCAGCCTCTGTTAACTGTTTCCATGTTTTTGACAGATGGCTTGGTGTACCTCACAGCAAAGCCAACATCCTGTTGAGCAAACAATGAGGGAAGAGGAGGGAGGAAGAATGGGGTGTGGGAGAGAACACAGGATGCCATTTATATTTTATTTATGCGAGTGTTGGATTTTTTTATTATTATTATTTTTAAATCTCCCGCATGCGGCAGACCGAGAATTTGGGGAGAAACTGGAACTTTGAGGCTTCATTTGTGAGGAGCCTTCAAGGAGAAGGTTTCTAAACCTCCCTCCAGAGACTGTGACGCTTGTCATTACTCCTGTTTGTACTGACCTCATGGGAAGTCATGCCATCGAATGAGTGGAGTTACGGTGTTGTAAGTCTTTTGTAAGGCACTCTGTCCATCAGGGCCTGGCAGTGATGTTCCTTTGGGAGAAAATTCCAGGGCTCAGGCTGTACAATACTCTGCTTTCAAGGTTTATGTGCGTGTCTGAAATGTCTTTCAGGCTTCATCTCTCAGTGAATTGCTTTGCCAAGTGAGCCCTTATTCCATGACCCCAGAGTTGCCACCCATGGGCCAGCACATGCTTTAATGAGAGCAGATTATCTCACACAAGATTGCAGTGATGTTTTCCTTTTGGTCAGAACACTGGATTGAGACTTGGACGTAGGTCTGGGGGCTGAACTTCGAGAAACCAGGGCAGAGCCTTGTCAATCTGTAAACAGCAATATCTGACAGCTTTTGCCCAGTCTTTTTAAGACCTAGTGGTACAGAATGCTTGGAAGCATCTCCAGACAGCAAACAGCTGTCTGTTACTGCAACGGCCAGCACAAAACTGTCTCAGACCCGTAGGCGAGTTGTACTGGTGGCACTGACAGAGGAAGAATCCCAGCTCAGCCAGAGAGTGGGGCCCAAGTGATGGTAGCTTGCTTGATGAATGGCTTGAGAAGCAGCACAACTTCTTGTCTCTTGTCATTGAGTTCCTCACTGGCCGAGACTCCTGTTCAGGCTCTCCATACAGCGCACACGGTGTTTTCCCAGAGGTTTCTGATGGCTGTTGTTGGAACTGGTCCTGTCTTGAGTGTCCTCTCTCAACAGCAAGGGCTGCTCTTGCAGGATTTCAGCCCTGGCTGGCACTTGCCCTCCCTGCTCAGTGCGATTGATTTCCATGGACACAGAGTTCAGCTGACCCCAGCCCCTCAAAGAAAAGCCTTCTCTGCTTTACACCTCCTTTTCGTCTGTGCCTCACTCTACACATTGCTTTGCTTTCTGTCTGCTGTGACCCAGCTCTTCTGTTCGCCTTTGGATCATTTTTTTTCTTCTCCCTCGCATGAACCATATGCAAATTTAATGCCTTTCTCACCTCCTTTTATGTTCCTGCATCCCTCTCTCCAGTGAGCTTGTCCCAGTTTATGCTGGAGTTCTCCCTGGTCAGACACTGTGCAGAGTGTGA
>VWZF01003908.1:527294-611327 GCA_013396755.1 Sclerurus mexicanus | reverse complement strand
ACCACAGAACAAATCAGGTTTTGGCCCTGAGTCTGTGTAGATCTATGTTATCTTCTCAGCACACGGATTGATGCACAAGGAAAGTGGAGCTGGTGACAGTTTCTAGTTCTGTGCTTGCCTCTTTAGTAACTCCAGGTAACCTCACCTGTGTGACCCTTCTGAGGTGCAGTGAGGGTCTGCTGAACCAGGTGAGTGCCAGAGGCATTTGGACAATAATGTTCTGCTCCTGACTTGCCGCTGACCATCTTGACCATATCCCAAAAAGAGGGTATATCAGTGCTTTCCTCCCCTCCCCCAAAAAAGCTGCCAATTCCAGGATGGAGAAGCATCCATGCAACCCTCCAGTTGTGCCGAGCCATTTGCAGGGATCCCAAGTGGTTGCCTGTCCCTGAAATAGCACAGCCTGTTAAACGCTCCCAGCTGAACAAAACCCACACGCGGCGGCAGGAGGGTTGGGGGGCGTCACCGTGCCAAATCCTCGCTCGCAATCCATCATCCCCCTTTCCACAAGTTTCCCAGGCGATGGGAATGTTTTTCCATCCTTCCCTGCTAGCGATGAAGCAAAGCGTAAAGTGAGTTTTATAAAGATGTTTAAAGGAGCTTTGCCCTGGCCTGGCCTCGAAGAGCTGAGGTCATTCCCAGTGCACATCAGTAAATACGTGTAGGGTCTTTGGATCTTTCTTCCAGAGAAACAGCTTATAAAGCTGCCTGTGTTTGTTGTTCATGCCAAGACACATTCCAGCTTCTGATTATTTTGTGTCATTACTTTAATGTGGACATAAAGAGAGAAGCATTGATTTTTCCAGGTGGATTGGCCCATTTTGGGGAGGTCACAGCTTATGGTAGGTGTGTTGGATTAAAACTGACCCAAACTACCCTGTCTGTAATAAACTTAGTGTAACTAAACCTGACATTTCAGCGTAACTAAAGCTGAAGAAGGAAGGGCATGGCAGCAGAAATGGAGGTGTTTGCGCATTTGCAGGTTTGGTGTGGAATTGGAAAGGAAAAGAGACAATAGTGATGTCATTGTTTTAGTGGCTTGAACTGCAAAGGAAATGTTAGAAACTCGTGTCAAAGACCTCCCTGTAGCCATTTGTAGTACAGAAGGTACCAGAGAGGAATTTCTGCTCCCTTGGAAAGTCCGTAGTTTGAGAGGGAGGAAGGGATTGTTCCCAGTTGGAATAAAATGCCACGCTTCCCGTGTCCCACAGGCCTACTTAAAAAAGGGATTTAATATTTACCAGGACACTTTGTTGGAGGGATTAGTCACTAAAACTTTTTTATCGTGGTAAATAATGCAGAAATGTGACAAACATTCTGACATTTCCACCGAAAAGAAGCCATCAAAATCAATACTTCTCTTTAGATCTCTGCTCTCTTAAGATAATTACCCCGTTTCAACTCCTCTAAACCAGCTGTGCTCTCCATCTGAGGTCTTGGTCCTTGGATATGTGACCAGTCTGCACTCATGGGAATAGGGAATAATGATTTTGTGAAACTGGATACATGAGTATGGACTCTCTGTAATCAGAAAAAGTCATACATTCATGTTCTGTAGGTCTGGTTTAATTTTTCACTTTTGTGTCACTTCATTGGCATTTCTCTTAATTCTCCCCAACGCAGCCAGAATTGGAAACAGGACATCTAAGTCTGGGAATTTGTGGCCAGCTTCTTATCTCTCATTGGTTTTCCACTACTGTAACTTCAGTGACGGATCATCTTTTTTTGTTTAAATATTCCGGTGTGAGAGAAACGAAGACCAAAGGACTTGGGATAGTTTATGATGGGTTACTGGATATAAGTGGAAAATTAGAAGTGATCCATATCCGGTCTATTCAACTCTGTTATCCATTTAATCTCTGCAATTCCAGGCACTGTAAATTTCTAAATGTTATTTGAAAATGAAGTGGCTCATTACAACTGATGTTGCTAATCCTTCTGCTGGCAGTAGCTCCACTGCTGAAATGACATAATTTGTGACTTGCAGTGATCAATGGTGTTGTAGGCAGGTTAAATCTAAACCCCGGTTTGCAATGGTTTTGCTCATGTCTTACAACACGGTTGTTAACTGCTACATGTGGCTGTTATGTTTGACGTTAGATGGTGAAGTGAAAATAAATATTTAAACCCTGTTTATGTGTGGTCCTGCCAAGCAGAATGGAGATAGCAGGCCGGTGTCCAATCCTCTTAACTGGAACTACATGGCTTTTGGTTGGAACCAAACGTGGAAATTCCTGGGTTATGCTGTGCATTACGAGGGCTTTCCAGCTTGTAAAGAGTATCCTAAAGAGAGCAATCATTAATTTTCCAGGTCTGAGGATAGACAAGAACCAATAGGTCTCATTTTCAAGATACAAGAGAACACTTTTCTCTGTAAGCAGCAGAACACGATGGGCTGTTCCCAACAGCTGTCTAAGTCTGGTCTAAACTGTAATGTAGGATTCCTGTCCCAAAGTGATCTGTGAGTAAGTTTTCATCAAAAATTCTTTTGAGATCCTGTTTTCAGTGCTTCCTAAACTTCTGCTGGAGATACATTTCATACTGCAGCGACTGCAGCTGTGAAGGTCATGGGCAGTGCTTGACCAGCGTGGTAAAATGGTTTCATGGGCAGGGAGTAGGTTTATGCAGAGCAGCCCATTTTCCAACTTGGTGCCTAAAATGTAGATTAATTTATTTGAAACCTGAATTGAAATATACTGACTTGAGCATTTGGTGGAACATTGCAGGGATGAGCCCAAGGAAATGGATGCTTTGGATCCTGATGAAAATCTTCAAAGTGAAAAGTTCAGATGTGTTTTAATCGGGCAAAACTGGGTCTGGTGCAGAGTGTGGAGCATCATTACTGCTCTGTTGGTAGGCTCAGTTTATTAAATCCCACTGGGTTAGCACCTTCTAGACTGGTGTTTATTACAGCTCTCATTCCTTATCCACATTTTTGTTCCATTCTGCGTTTGTGAAATCTTCTTATCAAAAAGAAAAAATGCAAGGACTGTATGTAGGTGTGAGAAAGGGAACAAAAAGCCCTGGCAAGCTAGAAATGAGATGTTGGGTTGATTGCTCAGCTTTCTTAATAAGCTGCCGAAGTTTGAACATGGCCTTGGTCCTTCAGCCCAGCTTCTCTTTCTTCCTGGCTTCAGCTGTGGAAAAAAATAACAATAAAAGTTTGTGTTGTAATGCAGAATGTAATGTTCACAATGCCATAGAGTCATCCCGAGAACAAGATGACCATGGGCTGGATCTGGGGTGGGCTCCAGTGGGTGAATGTGGGCAAACCCTATGGATCTCTTCGGGATTTTTTTGTTGGTCTCTCATGCAGAGACCTCAAGTCTCCAAAAGAAGCATTCCAAGTGTCTCTGAAACAGCTTCACACCCATCCTCAAGCTCTAAGGACTGTAGGAAATGTACAGAGCAGGCACAACAATGTGGGACAGACATGAGAATCCCAGGTGACCTGCAATGCTTTCTCTGCTGGGCAGCACAAGGATGCACAGTGCATTCTGCCACGCATCTTGGAAACGCTCCCAGACCTTCCGGGTTGGACAGGTCTCCAGGGATTTGGGAAACTATTAGAAAGCAAGGAAGGGTGGAAATATGTGTGTACTGAAAAACATAAGGCTTTTGGTTCCCTTCAGATTGTTTCGGTGGTATTTTCTCGAGTGGTCCTGAGTATCTTGAGGAGGAGTGGTGAAGAAGAAAATCTGCACAACTTAACATTTCAGAAATCTCTAGGTTTTTGATAATGATATTGGTAAGAAAATGAGATTATTCAAAGTAATCGGCTTGTTCTTTTTTATAGCCTTGAGCCACTTTTGAGTTACTTATTTAACAGCAACCCCAGAGTTTGCATCCTCCACATTTTTCCCAAAGCTTGGAAGTTCTCTGCATGGACTGTTCTGGACCTACCCTGGGAACCCAGGATACTCTGGTTGCAGAGCAGTAGACCTTTCATACAGTCCTGGAGCCTGCTGGAGTGTGGGAACCTAAAAACCAGGCTTGCTAGAACCTGGGAGAACGAGCTGACTGATAATGCAGCAGATTTCCATTAGAAGCCTACCAGTTTATGCCAGGGTTTGTTGAGACCAGCGTGTCACTAAGGAACATCTCAGAATTTGGCACATTTGGACTCTCCAGTTTTCCGATGCTGTTTCTGGACCAGTTTGGGTCACGGTTCCGTGCCTTTGTTGTAACTGCAGCAATGAGTGTGCCTTGAAAAGAAAGGCTCTTATATCCACTCGGCTCTGCCCCACCAAAGTATGTCCAGATGGACAGATGACCTCCAGAGGTCCCTTCCAGCCTAAATTATTCAGTGACTCTGCCTCCAGCATTCCAGAGGGAGTGTTAGGTGAAACTGGGACCATCCCATATGGGGAGGAGGATAGAGTTATATCTGCAAGTCCTGTATCTTGACCCCATCCTCCGCCCTGGCCATCCATCACTGGGCAATGGTATTTTATTCTACCAGGATGTCAATCAGCGTTTCAATTAGTGAGTGGGAGGAGAGAGTGTGGATGATAGCACCCGATCTTCCATTTGATTTAGGATGAATCACACTTAAGAGGGCATCTGAGGTTAAAGAACACAGGATTCTGGACACATGTATAAATCAACAGGCTTGAGGTTTGCATTATTCACCTTCTGGAGTATGAAGTGATATGACTCATTGGATCATAAAAGAGATCAAATAGCTTTGTTGCTAATAATTCTTTCCTTGACCCATTCCCTGGCACATTAGGTTTGTAAACAGAGTTTTAATGGCATCCCTTGGAAGTAATAACCTCACGCCTTTACAGCACCTTGGCTGACTGTACACTGCTGGCTATAACCGTGCTTGGGTTTAATCCTCAGCCATTTGTGGCAACTAATGTGCTTTCATATCTTAAGTTTGCAGTTATTGCCTTTTGGAGATTGATCATCTCCAGTTACTCCGCCTCCCACCCTCCTCTTCCAGAGGTGACATTTGAACCCTCCCAGGAGCCCACAGCTCAGCTTTTCCCAAATGATAAGCGCTCCCTGTACCGTTCTGGTGGAGATAACACGCTTGAACGTCAGGGTGTTGTTAATGTCTAATGATCTCATGGCGCCGTTGACTGTTTTATGGCCAAATCATGATTGTTCATTAACAAAAACAGCACCGGACCCTGTGCCAACTTTGGACAGAGGAAAAGGTAAAGCAGAGTCGTGTGATGGAGGGTGATAAAGATGTGGTACCTGTGGCAGGACAGACAGACACTTCCTGCTGGCTCCTGTACCCATTCCGTGCAGCTTCTGTGGACAGAGAGCATCTCCCTCCGGTCCAGGGTGTTGGAAGCAATGAAATACCAGGGTCTCACCATGCTATGGCTTTAAAGGGACATGGTATCAAACAAACCCCAAGTTATTTTGCCCTGATGTGATGGTGCTCTTCGTCCTGCCTTTGCAGCCTGCTTTGTGTTGCCTCATAGAATCGCTGAGGCTGGAAAAGGCTCCAAGGTCACTGAGTTCAGCACCACCATGTTCACCACTAAACCACGGCCCAAGGGCCACATCCACATGTTTTTTGAACATGGAAACATAGAATGGTTTGGTTTAGAAGGGATCTTAAAGCTCAGCTCATTCCACCCCTTGTCATGGGCAGGGACACCTTCCACTAGGCCGGGTTGCTCCAAGCATGGCCTTGGACAGTTCCAGGGATGGTGATTCCTCCACTACCCTGGGCAGTTTCCTTTGCCTCTGCCTGCATGTCTCTCTTATTTGCTGGCTGCTAAAGCAGTGCTCTCTTGCACCTCACCAGCTTTGCTCTGCCTGCCCGGGCTGGAGGACTTGCATATGGGCTTGGCGGTGCCCAGGGTGGAAAATCCCATTTTCAAGGGGTAGAAGTGGGAAAAAGAAGTCCTGGTCTATGTTAAAGGGTTGAACGCCTTGAAACTGGTCACAGCCCTTGTGAGATTGATGGAGAATGGCGATGGAGAGCTGTGACCCAGCTGGTTTGCTGTCCAGAAGATCCTCTCCTGGTGAATCCCTGTGATGGGGTGGCTCTGGTGTTGATGATGGGAAAGGTTCAGGTGACATTTGCAACCTGCAGCCTTCGGGACCTGGGCCTTGGTCCCAGGTGCCTATGGACTGAGAAACTGTGCTACAGACAAGGCCTGGGAGTGACTTAGGCAGCATTGCCTGTCCTGCTCGAGGCTGCTGCGAGTCTCTGGGTACCTTTTATGCCCGATACTGACTTATGGACTCATCTGCCCTCAGTTATATTTAATGGAGAGAGTTTTCTCCTTTAAAAATGGTCCGTTTGTTGGGGAGAAGAGAATAGGGCTTTTTATTAGCCTTCTTCATCTTCCAGAGGTTTATTCAGATACCAGAAACAGGCAGACATGGGAGGAAAGGATGTAGCTTCCTACCTGCCCATCCCTTTTCTTTCTATCCTTTTCAAAGAAATGGAGGTATCTGGTCCAGGGCGGGGAGCAATGGACTAAAGGACAGGAAGGAAAAGAAAGAAGGTTGGGAACTGTCAACGTAGAACGGTTTCTTCCTCACTTAGGTTGTTGCTGAGCCTACAGCAGATAAGAAACCTTTGGAGAGACAAAAACTGGAACAAAGTCTCAGAAGGTATTTAGGAGCTTGGGGGTGTTTTTTGGTAGCTAATTTATTCATGAGCTGGTGAACACACAAAGGCAGCAACAAATTCTGTAGCTGTGATGATCAGTAAAGAGGAGCTTCGCTGCACTACAGTTCAAAGTCCCTTATTAGAGTCTGGAATCTTGACTGTCACAGATAAATGGATCAAGGAATTTAAGGAGAGTGTTAGAGAGGGAAAACAATGTGAAGGGTAAGTAGTAGGTGGGAATCTGGGAGAACTGGGGTTGCTCCACCTCCCCTGAAGGACGTTCTGTGTCAGTTTTCACGTTATCACTGTTTTGGTCAGTTCCTATAGTTAAAACATAAGTTCTTGCACTGAGACCTAACAAAAGACTCAGGGACAGCATACAAATAGCTTTTGAAGCGCCTTATAGTTATATGTGTTGGTTAAGCAAACTGACATGGATAAACAATAGCAATATAATGACCTTTTTATAGATATTGCTGTGTACATGCAAGAGAGCGCTCTGATGTATTTATTCCAGCTTGTAAACCTCGCGTGTTTAGTACAGGATGTGTACTCTTCAGCATTTACAGTTGTTTAAATGGAAGCTTTTGTGGTGGTGCTGTCGTGCAAGAAAACACCACAAGCCTGGGGCAAGAAGTATTAAGTGGCAGGGTGGAGGGGGGTGAATGTATTAAGCAGGAGATTTAATTAAAAGACCATGATGATACCTTGCAGCTGAAGAGTATATTCGGTTAAAAACTGAACAGAACAGCTGGATAATCCACGAAGAACTTCTGGGTGGATGCTAGGGCGGTTAGATACCCAGCACCTATGGGGTTTTGGAGTATTTTGGAGTATTTAACTCTTTCTTAAAGTCTCTGCAGTGGTTAGCAACCTGAAGGTTGAATTCCTTCCTGATCTTGTAAAATCACTGCTCTTTGCCAGGAGTTGACTTGGCTCCGGGGAGGAAAAGCTGCTCTCTGATGTGTAATAGATTGCAAACACTGAATTTGGGATGCACACGATGCTCCTGCCAGCTCAGCTCTGGAGCAATGTGACTCAGAGAGTGGCAATGAAAAGCCCTTGCACGACTGACAGAGCTGAGATGGGGAATTTCACCCCAAATCTTCTAAAACCCTTGAAGAGAGACACTGTTTCTCATTCTCTTTTCTCCCCCCTTCCTTGTGGGTATGGATGGGAGTTGCAAGAACATCCCCAGCATTCAGGAGCACAGAAACCTCACGTCTGAGGGCAGATGGCCAACTTGTTTACGCTGAGGGATTTCCCCCATGGGTGGTTTATTCTAGAACTGCACGTCCGTGCAGAGCCTGGCCAGTAATGCCCAGCTCTTCCCAACCACTGGACAAGAACCCTTTCCAGAGGAGTAATTGCCTCCCCGTTTTCACAGAAGGGCAAAGCAGTTGAGTTACCCAGGTCAGCAGCTGAGCATCAGGCTCCAGAACCCATCTAGGTGTGAGGGGATGGTAAAGTTCGCCGTAAGCAGCTTCTGGCTTGGATGAACCTGCTCTGGGAAGGTCATCTCTGGACCCCTGAAGCTGCTGTTTGCTCAGCCATCAGCACTTTAAGCGCTTGCTGGGGACACCCAGTCTTGGCTTTGTCAACTTCCATCCTCTTCCATGATGTTTCTTCATCACAACAGTTTGTGTCCTCCCTCCTCTCCGGCTCCTCGTGCGCTGGCCAGGATGGCTGTTCCAGAGGCGAGGCCAGAACGGCCCATTACAGTGTTATTAAAGCCCTTCTTTTGTACCCTACAGAGCCCACTTGGCCTTCAAATGTTTAACAGATTGGCCCACGTCTAATTTCTGCTGCTGTGTTTACAGAAGGTGGAGGACGGAGGGGAAGGGGGGCACGGAGAAAAAAGGAATTGCTAACCCTCCATCAAAGAGCTGCTTTCCTACTTGTGGTTTCAAAATGCTTCCTCCCTCCCCAGCTATCCTGTAATCACTCTCCAACATTCACCAGAGCAGTGTTTACATCCAGCCCTATTACCGGCAGGGGAGACAGGAGAAATTAAGGGCTCCCATGCCCCATTATCTCCCCCTCTTCCCCCTCCTCTCCCCCTCCCACAGGCAGACACGCTTCTCTCCCCTTACGCCTTTTCATCAAACGCCTCCTATTCATGAAGGAGTAAAAGCCCTTTAATGGGATTCTGGACATCTTAAAATCCAGGTGGTTTGTTTAAAAAAGAAAAAAAAAAAAGAGAGTGGGATAAAAAAACCAAAACAACCAACTTGGAGGAAAACCCACCACCATCTCACTGTTTTTGGCTTCTTTGTTCCTTCTTCACGTTGCCTTGAACCTTTTTCTCCTCCACAGCTCCGCTTGGCAGCCGGGGTGAACCGAAGTTTGACTTGGATGGCTAGTGAGACCACACAGAGTTCACCCTGGCTGGAACTAATTTCCGATGTACGGCTGAAGAATCCCATGCGCGCACACGAGCCCAGCGAGCCCTTGAGTTTCCTTTTGATTTCCTTCTGGTGCTTCCTTCCCCAGATACCCTGTTTATCAGAAGCAGAGCGAGCGGCAGTGCCAGCGCCGGCGCTGTCGGGGCGAGAGGCTCTGCCCCAGCGTGGCAGCAGAGCCGGGGGAAGGCGGAGGCTCTCAGATGTCGGGCAGGCAAAGAGACGTGTGAAAAATGGCCAATGTTGGACAACAATAAATGCGGATTATGACTTTTTTTAACGAAGGGTAAAAAAGGATAGTCATCTGGTACTGGCACTTGACGAGGACTTGAGGTCTGATTCCAATTCCTTGTTTAACCACAGATTTCCTCTAAATAATTCGCGTAATCTCTTGATTCCCTAGCTGAGGTCAGGGGCCCATTGTTCTACACCCTGTAACAACACAATGGGACACAGTTCCTGCCCCAAAGAGCTTACAGTGAAAACAATCAAAGAATGAAAAAGAAACCCAGGCTTGCCTGGAGTTACACCCTGGTGTTAAATTGAAGATTAGAACCAGACCTCCTGACTCTCTAGGTTTCGAGTCTTCTGCAATTGTAACATTTTTCTGGCTCCCATCTTAAGATTCACACTGCGGTGTTGAAGACCATCAAAATAGAAAATATTGAACCTATTACCCCTTGGAGCAGAGGAGAGGGAGCTGTTTATGACGGACAGCTCTGCTTCTATAGGCAGGACTGGTTGTTGGTTCATACTTGGCGTTGCTGGCAGACAGAGAGAGGTTGGGAAGTTTGGGAAGCCGGTTAACCTTTGAGGTTACGGGATTGCACACGAACCGGGGCGATGCACCAACGGGCTCGGTGGCTGGCGAAGGCATCGCGACAGGCTGCATTGAAGTCCCTTCCTCAAGGGGAAGGGAAACGGCCCCAGGCGTATGGGGCTATTTAAGCAGAGAATATTCCCTCCCACACGTCGGAGTTGTTCGAACAGCTCTGCGCCCGGAACTCGCTGCCCTCCCAGGCATTGAACGCGTGGGGCGGGCGCGCTCGACGCGCGTGTGAACTCGGCCCAAGTCCCCTCGGTGCTGGCACGGCGGCGCTCATGGTCCCAGGGAGAGAGGACACACTTCAATGGGGTTCTGGTCGTACTGGCAGCACTCTAAAGCACGCCGCGCTCTTCGTGACGGGATGGAATAAAACTAAAGCAGGCTTGGCAATACCACCCTCGGTATCGCTCAGTAGGGAGGGGATCTGTCCCTAAGGGTGGCTGGAAACCTCACGGTGTTATCGCTTTTATGAAGTCTCAGCACCTTTATTTATTATCAGGAGTGACCTGATAATATGGCAAGTGGTAATTTGTGTGTGCTCAGCCATACACGTGTGACTGTATATATACACTATAAATTTTCCTTTGTTTCCCAGGCTTATATTTCTGCCTCCAGATTATTCAGGGGCACTATTTGGGCCTTGGATGTTGAATATTTTTAGTGGGGGGAAATGCGAATGCTCGTATCCTGTGTTTTGTTTTTTCCTACTTGTCAGTTTATATGAAACTTGTAGGCACTTTGAGATCTTTAATTTCATCTGGTGGATATCAGTTTCCAGATTTCACAGCAAAAGGGACACGTGCGTGTCTCAAGGGACTGCAGCATTCATCATCCCTAACTTCAGGCATTGTAAATGTATTGTACGTTGTAAATGTGTTGTACATGGACAGATTTGCTCTCCGTGTGCACAAGCACAGAGGTTACACCTTAAATGGGCTGTCCATCTGCTCAGAGATGTGGAGATCTACATTTTATCCCGTATTTCCTGGTCGAGGGAAACGGCTGCTTTAAGGGGCCAGACTCGACAGTTTTGTTTCAGAGCTTCAGTAGGATGAGAAGTTTCCTCTGACTGCAAAGCAAGCTGATTTAGTGACATAAAAGGAGACACCTACAGCCTGCTGGGGTAGCTGAGTGAGTCACCAGAGCTGTGTGGTTCTCTCTGAGGTCCCAAGTGGTCCTGTTGGATGTGCAGGCCCTGTTTCCAGATCCTGCTGGAGAAGACTTGTGCACAAGAGTGTCATTAGTCACGTAGTTGCCACTGGGAGATGTGTTCCTTGGCACCGTGTCTGAGCTGTTGAATAAGACTTTATTCTTCAAACTTAGGGATGACAGGTTTGACCGTACAATGAAATCAGCTTCATCCTCCTGATACTCTTAAATTTATTTTCTTTGTTTCAGAAAAATGTGGAGAAATTACAGCATTTCCAAACATCTTTTCCAAAGGGAGCTGCACTTTAGACCTCAGTTTCTGTAGAAGTACAGGCAAAGAGTAAGACGAGAAGCAGGAAAATGACCTCAAAGATCACATTAAGATTCAGTAGTAATTTCTGCTATCATAAAATGCTCCAGAATCAAGAGATAGGCATCAAAAGTTGATAAGATTTTATATGGATGAAGTCGATTTGGCTTCTGGATTTTGGACATTTGGGATGTACTTGGGTCACACCTTCGAGATTCTCCTTGCAACAGCAAGGCAACTTGCTTCTTTCAATGTATTTTTTCTGTAAGTGACAGCTAAGACTCTCCTGTAATTGGTTGTTTCCTGGAGTCGGGGCCTTAAAGTAAATATCAGATATCCAAAGATGTGTGTCAATGTTATGAGCTGGCCATTCTGTTTTATTTTATTTTAGAGAAGGCTTTGTTCATGTACAAGACCTAGATAGCCTTGAAATAGTCAAGGAAAGAGGATTATCATTGGTGTTTGTTAGTTCTACTAATAGCTACTACAAGAGCTGTTGTGATTTTTTTTTTCCTGTGAGAATCTATTTTACTGGAAAAAATTTGGAACATGTCGAAATGTTTCTTTTTGGAGAAGCTGAAAAGCTTCCTCTTGACTTAATTCTGCCTTCCATTATAGTACACATTATTTATAGAATAAGGGATGAAAGAGCCGAGTTCCATTTGAAATGCTGGAGTGGAAATTAGACAGTCAATTCTTGTTGAAAAGAAGGATTGGAGGGGGTGGTCATAACAGACTGTTTTCACTAGTTTTCATCTCTGAGGGTTTGGGCTTTTCATGCCAATTTAAAGCCAAGCCAGTTATTTGAAATGGAGATATCTCAGAAATTTTTGCTGTACAAACATTCAGCTTTTGACCAGCCCTTTCTGTTATTTCAGATGAAGATTATAATAGAAACATGATGATACAATTTGTTTAGTTATAAATATATCTCTTATTTTCTTGTCCTCTGCTTTTCAATTTTATTGGCGACCCATTTCAAAAACAATTGTTGCAGGCCAATACCTTGATGCAACATTAATAAGAACAAAGAGGCTTGAATTATGTAAATAGCTGGAAATGTGACACATTAGTAGTTTTACTCTCCATTTGGCTGATCTATTGTGGATAAAATTGTGTGTGAAGGGATGAAGGGGAAGAAACTTGGATAAGAGTGGTAGCATCTGCTCCAGGATAATGAAGAAGACAGATCCATGCAGAGATTTATTTTATTTGCTTTTGGCAATTAGCATTAGCAATACTGTTTCTGGGAAGCTGGAGCTGCCACAGATAATAATATTATTGTTTTTGAGATGGTTTATCCAGTTCTAATAACAGGGGCTTGAACTAGTGGGGGCTGTGGGGACTCCACACCTCTGGAGGTGCTCTCATACGTGCTTCTAATCACAGAAACTTTTAGACATCCAACAACAGGAGCCCAGGGCAAGAAAAGTTGGCTTTAATGCTGTGAGGTGAAAGCAGAGCTGCTCTGAGTTGAATAATCTGCACTACTCAGTATGTGTGACAGCCACTCCTTCCCCAGCCCACACCTGCCCTCCTGCTTTGCACATGGGGTCGGTGGAAGGGACTCCACTGCCCCTGTTGCTTCAATTCCCAGCTCGAGTTCCAAGTCCAGGCTCCACCCGCCTGCTGGAAAGGCTGAGGGGTGACTTCATGGCCTGTTCTGCCAGCCCACCATGAGAGGGAAGAGGATTAGTGAGGGCTACAGGGTTTGATTCACTTAAAACATCACCTTGCAACAGCTTGAAGAGAAACCAAGATCACAAAATCATAGAATGGTTTGGGTTGAAAGGGAACTTAAAGACCATTTAGTGCCACCCCCTGCTGTGGTCAGGGGCACCTTCCACTAGCCCAGGTTGCTCCAAGCCCTGTCCAGCCTGGCCTTGGGCACTTCCAGGGGCAGCCACAGCTTCTCTGCCCAGCCTGTGCCAGGGCCTGCCCACCCTCACAGCCAAGAATTCCCTTCCCAATATCCCATCTAACCCTGCCCTCTGGCACAGCCATTCCCTGTGTCCTGTCCCTCCATGCCTTGCCCCAAGTCCCTCTCTGGCTGTCCTTCCAGCCCCTTTAGGCTCTGCAAGGGGCTCTCAGGTCCCCCTGGAGCCTTCTGTTCTCCAGGTGAACACCCCCAGCTCTCCCAGCCTGTCTCCAGAGCAGAGGGGCTCCAGCCCTGGAGCATCTCTGTGGCCTCTTCTGGGCTCACTCCAACAGGTCCAGAGAGTTTCTCTTGCATTTGTCCTAAAACCCTATTGCTGTATACAACAGACTGTATATTTACACCAGGGTTTCACACAAACAGGGTCTGGTATATTTGTTACCACGGATCAGCTGAGACATGGCAACCTTGGGTCCTCTTCTTTACTCAGCTACACGGTTTCAACTATCTCTTGCTTTGATTAGAGATGGAGAACTGCTCTGGTCGTCCTGAATTTCAGGCAGTTCTGCTCTGCTGTGAATCTCCTGGCTGTCAGCGGGCTGCCTTGATTTGACATAATGCAAATGACACAAGAGCCAGGGCTGAGAGGTAGAAGTAGCCCAATGGCTGGTGTTTGGCCAGCGTGGCTGCTGCGAGCTGGCCTTGGCTCAGCCTGTGGCAGCTGTGGTAAGACGCCCTCGGAGACTCGGCTGCTCACTTGGTGTTCCATGCATTTCATGATGCTTTGCCAGCTGTGATAAGTCCCGGTGACAACTTCAGGAGGGTAACAAAGCAAGTCTTTCTCAAAGCCATTAAGGGGCAGGAGGTCAGCGGTGCCCTGAGCCACAGGGCAGGCTGCAGGAGGAACCGGAACCGTGGGTTTCCCATCTACGTGGCGGCTTCTAAGCGCAACATCAGGAAACCCTTGCCAAGGCAGCAGAGCCAGGAGGTGTCTGGATGCCCTGAGCCAAAACACAAGCCGCTGGCTGACTTCAGAGCAGGAAACTCGGGGTGCAGGTCTGAGCTCGCCCCGTGGTGGCCCGTGCGGTGCCTCCAACCAGCTCCTCGTGGCACCGCTGACGCAGACGCTCTGGGCGGCTGCGGCATCACCGGCAGCTCTCGGCAGTGGAGCAGAAGCCGTGTCACCCATGCCTGGGAAGGTGACTGCGTGGGAGTGTTGAGCAAGATTCTTAAGCTCAGGGGAATGTAAAATCTTCTCCCTTTCCTGTCTGTGCTCTTTTTGAGTGTCTGGAAAGGAGAAGCGAGCCTGGGCTGCCTCCGTTCGCTCCCTCCTCGGGAAGGTTCGGGGAGCTGGGAGCCAGGGACTCGTGCGCCCCATTCTGTCGCAACATCCCAACATCAACACCCTCTGATCTATGGTATCTTGAGAGTTTGCAGCTCTTGTGTGGAGATGGAGTATGAATAAGGGCCCCCCAGTGTATTGGGAATCGGGCCTGTGGGTCTCCCGTGTCAAGTGAGTCATAATGTATTAGATCCGAGGACTTCCCCCACGGGTGTTTAGTCTCAACAAACCCAGCTAATTCAGATTTAACTTAGCTCTTAATATGCTACATTGCTGAGTCTTCTAATTAATGCCACATGTTGCAGTCAGCTGTCATACTGAATAAATGTTTACAAAGCTATTAATGTACTGTATTTGTAAACCAGACCAGCTCCTTTTTGGAAGTCATGTGGTATGTGTTTTCCCCTCAAAGATGAAAAAAGTCTTTTAGCAATAACGGATACTTTATTTTTGCAGCAACAGCCACTTCCCAGGAACTCGTTGCTAACTTTCTTGGGCCACGGCCATTATCCTGGGGAAGGACACGGGGGAAAGCACCGTCTTTCAAACTGAGGTGCTCGGCGCTCTTGCCACGGTGGGACGAGGGGCTGGGAAGGAGTTCTGTGCCAGGGGTGTCTCCGGGGAGGAGGCACAGTCCGTGTTGGTGGCTCTCCTGTCCCCAGCTGCTGCCGTGATCCCAAAGCGGGTGCGTGCGAGGACCGGCGCTCTCCCTCCCCTCCGCTGCCACGTGAGCAGGGACGCCCGGCCACAACTGAGGGAGCAGGGAAGGAGCCGTGTCGTCAAAGAGTCTGCAGGCCATCTGCCTCCTGCCCAGGGGCCCTCACGGGGCTGGGGACACGGGCTGGCCACCACCAGCCCCACGTGGCCAGCACTTGCCTGGCGTGGGGACTGGGGGACAGGAGCAGCGGGATCGTGGGGGTGGGAGATCAGTCTTCTCCCCAGAGCTGCTCCCAAACAGCTTGCGCTGCACAAGTTCATGTTTTCTGTTTTCTTAGTTTGTCTGGTTGTGTCTTTCATTCCCACACAGAGATTCGGGGACAGTGTCCTAGCTGAAGTCTAGGGGAAGTGAATATCTAACACTGAGCTGAACCCCCATAAAAAGAAGTATTCAGTGGTGGTGCTGTTGACATCTCCAAGCTCTGAACAGGGCTGATGGCAGAACCCCTGTGACAGGGGTTGTGAGGGGTCACGGATCAGGATGGTACAGGAAAGCAGGACAGCTGCAATCCACGTGAGTGGTGGAATCATCCTCAGTGCGTGGCTGAAGGTGCCAAGGCCATGCAGGGAGGTGGCCGGGATAACTCCTGGGCTCGTCTTCATGTAGAGGAGGTTTGGGGATGAAGGCTTTCCATCAGCTCAAGGAAGGAGTATGAAATAGAACCTCAGAGCTGGTGCCTCGAAGAAGCTGAAAAACTACTAAAAAACAGGGAGGGGAGAAAGTTTTTTTATAATTTTTCTCACACTAGTGCTGTACAACTGAGAAAAAAAAAACAACTAACTCTCTGCTCTTCTTTCTTGCCCTTTGCAAATAAAACCCTTTAGTCTAAAATCAAGAAGCAGGTAAAGGGCTGATGCTCCCAATGCCTTGAGAAGAAACTGGATGGCCCTCAAAGAACCTATTGAGAAAGTTATCACTCCAGCAATAAATAAGTAAATTCAAATGGTGTTTTCTCTGCTTTTAACCAGGAGAAATTAAGGCTAACAGTATTTTGGAAGAATTAATAGCGAAGCCCGTCCAAGTAAAGCAAAGTAAAGCAGCTAAAGCAATTCTCAAGCTTCCCCAACACAGGGATTAGCTGCAGACCTGGACATCTAAGCAGGGCAAATCCAACCTTCTGCTGGTCACTGTGCCTGGGTGAGAAGCTCATTGCGAGCACAGTAGAAGAACGAGACAAAAAGGAAAAGTCATTCTTACTTAGGTACTTTATTCATCCTTCAGTCTCTGTGCATGTCCTGCCGCAGCTTATAGCACTGAGCCTGCCTGTGCTTTGTTTTCCACCTGAAAGGGGAGAGATGATCCTTTCAGCTGGAAAAGGTTTGGAGTTCCTTATCAGGGAATGGTGCTGCTGAAGCTGAGGACTCTACCTGTTTTGTTTAGTGCCTATTTATGGGTAAAGCATGACCAAGGCAGTGGGAAACCTTTGCTTCCCTAGTGCTGGCAGCAGGTGGAAGCTGCTGCTGTAACACAGAGCCACGTGCTCCACTCAGCGCGGGCTCGCTTTGTGCCCCACGAGGCACCGAATGTGCCATCAGAAGCCACCAAATCACAGGACTAAGTATACAGCAGTGTAAGAGCTGTTTTAGGGAATGGTTTATACCCTTTGCATGAGAGACAGCAAGGCTGTGGTGCCGGTTAGTCCAGGCTCAGCTGTGGTGTGCTCCAGTTTGTGTGCAGTGAACAGGAACTGAGGTATTTTCAGTATTGCCTTTCCTTGGGAGCAATATCCATGCTAGCAGAGTTAGAACTGTGTGCCTGGGTGTTACCTATTATTTCCCAGCTGGGTGAACCCCCAGTAGAGAGAGCAAGGGGTCCGTGGTGGCTGGTGGGGCACAGCCACGTGCCTCTCAGAGCCTCACACTCGCAGGGAAAAGGGAAACAAGGCCAGCTAAGCTGGCTTTTAATTTGGGATAATGGTTTCAATGCAGGAGTCCTTCAGGATTGTGTTTTGAGGGGCTACCTTGAGCTGCAAACCTTAAAACATCTTGGCCTCGCTTCAGTCACCGCTGATGCCAAGCACACACCTGCTCTTGCCGTGGAGCCACCTCTTCCACGTCTTTAATCCCCTTCTTGCCAGCCCGCCTCCCCAGTGGAAGTGTGCTCCCAATGTTAAACTTCCCTCATTAGGCTGAACATTCCTCTTTTTAACCTCTTTAACCTGCAGCATTCCCGTTGGGAGGACCCTGTCTCCATAGTTCTCAACTGCTCTTAATTAGATTGGGCATTTCTTGCCTCCACTGTATATTTACAATTTAGGAACAGGAAAAAATACAGCCTGCACTTAAGGGCTTTCTTCCCTTCGGTCGCTTCCCGTGCTTGATGTGTTGGACAGCAGGAGGTGGAAATTTTAAAGCCCAGAGGAGCAGGACTTGTCTGGGAGGACAATCCGAGGCAGTTCAGGTCATTCTTTAGGCAGGACTAATTTCATATCTTGATGGATTTTTACATCAGCTCCCACTTTTTTCAGTTCCGTGCCCTTGTGTGCGCATGTGCACTCGCACACACACACACAACCCTATTGTCTGTCTTTTGCTCTTCTCCTGCCATCAGCCTTTTATTATTGTTGATGTCTTTTCATTCCTGATGCCAAACTTGATTTGGAGATCGCGGTACTGAGGGTTTCATTTGAAGCACTGTAGATGGAAAGCTGAAGTCCTAAGTGACTGGAGCCCTCGGCCAATCTAATTGTTATTGACATTTGTGTCTGATTGTTCATCAAGGGGGATTTGACTTGCAGGCCAAATCATTCTATTACCAGCGTTCCTTTCAGGCTTTTCTCTAACAAAAAAGTCACCCCCACCCCAGTCAGCAGCAGCAGAATCAATGGCAATATCTTGAGATGTGAGGGGGCGGAGTGAAGATGGAGATCATGTCTGTCCTGTTTGAAATGTGCGAGCAAAGGATCGGAGAGCCGGCGGTGTTGCCTTACAGGGGGAAAAAGGATCTCATTAACAGACTACCGTTTTCATGGCAAGGTGAAGGAGGCAGAGGAAGGAGGGGCTGGCAGGGCTAATTATATAAAGGTCATTTCACCTGTCAAAACTTTCCCTTTAGTGGTGTCCCTGGTGCCCTGGGATAACATCCAGATTTGTCCTGAATGGTGTCTCTGTTCCTGCTTAGGAGCCTTGACTGGTGGATGGTGAAGCGAGCTGCATGAAAGGAGCCCTGAAGGCACCTTTTTGCCTTCTTTTCACCTCCTGCTCTCCTTTGATTTTGCTTTTGCCCCCCTCTTGGGTTTCACTGCAGGTAATGATGAAGCCCTTGCTGTGCCGCTCTCCCAGAGTCGTGCCCTCCTTGGGAAGCACCGAGGCAGCTGGCACACCCAGCACGCCCTGTTCAGCCAGGTTCTTGTCTCCATGCGTTTCAAACCCATTTGCACCCTGCTGCAATGCCAATTTATCCCCCTTGAAAGCTCTCCTCGGGAGCAGAGAGGGATGGAGCGAGGCTGATTTTGCTCATTAGACTAATGGTGGAAACCGGGATGATGCAGATGCCGGAATGAAAAGAGAAACAAGGGGAATACTCTGTTTATTCATTTGAAAGAGGTAGGGGTGAGGGGGTGGCTGGTAAACCAGAGTGTCCTCATCCTGGTGATGAACCCTAGAATTACCTGCCCTCCTTCAGGGGATCGTTCCGAGTCATTAAGTTATTTCATTTTCCAGGAGTTTGGGGGGTGGAAGGCAAAGTTCTACGGTTAATCTTTCTCTCAAGGTAGGTGGAAGCTGTGCAAATGGCCTCACTTCACTAGCATTAGCAGGTAGAAGTAATTTAGGCAGAAGGTGATGGGAGGAACACAATGGGGTTCATTCATGATCACGTAGCTTGTACAGGTTGCCACAGAAACAGAGCAGAAATTTCAGAGATCAAAGGCTTCTCCACCAAAAGTTGCTGGCTAAATGCTTTGGGTAGCATGAGAGAACTGCAGACGAGGACTAAGCGCACCAAATTCCCCTGGCCTTCAGCAAATGGCTCAGTGAGTCAGATTTATCCTGCTGAAGTAGCATTGTTGGGGTTGAGAGACGGATTTGGCTTAACATGCCCTGCCTTTGAGAGATGCTCAGGAGCAGCAGTGAGTCAGTCGTGACGTATGGTGGGATTGGAGTTTCCCTAAATTGGGGCATATTTGGATCCGGAGATTGGCTTTTGAGTAGGAAAATGAGCAGAACCACCTAGTTACTAATAGTACATAGTTGCTATTACTACTTTTTAATTAATTATTTCATTGGAGAGATGAGCAAGAGGCACTGAGCTGTGGCTGCAGAGTGGAACTGCCTGATGGATATCACCACTAAGGTCGAGCTGTTGACACCTGTATTTGGTCCTGTCAAATGTTTTAATGGCCCTTAGTGTGTAAAAAGGTCCTTGGGAGGCAAAACCCTGCAGTTTGGGGTTCTGAAGGTGCCAGGGGGAATTGTTCCAACTGAGACACGTGTAACTATTTGTCACACCAACCTCTGCCATTCCCATAGTTTCTAGCATGTGAACAGCAACCACATTGGCAGCCTGGCCCCTGTTTCTGTTTGGTGAGTGCTCTTCTACCCTCCTGGCTACTGAGCCAGCTTAATTCAGCAGCAACGTAACTGGCCAGACTTGTCTCTGACTCTCTAATTGCTTTTTTTTGGTTTTGGTGGAGTCTTTTGGGAGTCGGTTCTCAATAAATACCACTTTCTCCTTTGGGGAGGCACACAGGTGTAGAGGTTCCAGATGATGCTTTGGCACTAAAGAAAGAGGGGAAAATACCTAAACGAGGAGAGCGCTGTGCATTCCCCACTCTTGCTAAAATACACCCTCGGGCCCTGCCCAAGTTGCTATTCAAAAGTATTCCAGACTTATAAAAAACGCTGGCAAAATCTTCCTGCTTCGTAGCGCAGTTTTTCACTTGGACCTTGAGGAGGATGAATGAACAATTTTAAATGCTCTTGCTCTTTCAGGAAAGGACATGCCAGAGTTTTGATCATATCAAGAGCAATGGGAAGCAAAAATATGTGCTAGGGCTGGCACTTGAGTATCCACCCTCAGTCTCACTTGTGCCAGGTGTTCCTGCCGTCGCTCCCGGGGCAGTGATGCTTCCAGTGCCGTAACCTGAATCATTTTAAAGAGCAAAATCAGAGACAAAGCCCGGTATTGTAGGCAGGAAAGGCTGAATAAGAAGACCCTTGGGAGCCCTGCCACTTCTCCCTTTAATCTGATCAGCAAGCAGCATTCTTGTAATTCCCTCCAGGTCACTCTGAATTCCTGCAGTTTCTCAGCCAGGTTGAAGCCTTCCCCTTGGATATTAAATAATCTGCAGGCTTAGAGAAAACAACAGAGCAGGAGCAAGGCAAGGCTTAATTTCTATCAGAAACCAACAGGAAACTCTGTCCTTGTCCCAACACCCCTGAGACTCAGTAATTTAAGAGTTCCTTGCGTTGTGCACTCTGCTTTTAAAACACTTTGCAAGGGCATCCTGAGGGCTTGTGTTGTGTTTTTATCACAAAAGACACAGTGCCCTCATATCTGTTAAACTCAGTTGTTCCTGGCTTAATTCAGGTGAAGCAGCAGCTTCAGTGGTAACTCAGAGACATGGGGCTGCTCTCTTTTCCAAAGGCATGAGAATTACACGGCCTGAGGCAGATCGGAGGGAAGGAAATCTTTGCATCTCTGGTCAAGGAGACAAGTCTGACATTGTCCAGCTAATGGCCGGTCAGAGCCTCCTCTCTGACCAGCTCTGTGGTGGCCACTTAGAACTGGGTGGTGTGTGAAAGGACCCATAAAGAGAAAAAAAGATATATATGAATCCAAGGTATCTATACCTATAGAGTCATGAGAGCTTTCGTGTGTGAGAGCTGGCAGCAGAGTCTGAGTATGCATTTGCTAAAAGAGCTGAAGGCAGGGTAATACCAGCTATGAATGCTTTCTCTAGATCCTACCTGCAATAAACACCCCATGGTACAACCTTCAGCGTGACCTGTGGGCTTGTAGGTTCTCAGTGACCACAGCCACAACTCCAGTTTTGCCCAAAGCTTTGGTGCAGGTTTGGTGTTGGTGTGATTGAGTGGCTTCTTTCCTGGAGCACGGAGACTGCTGCCTGCTCTCTGTGCCATTCCATGAGGGAAGGCAGTGCAGTTTGCTCTACCTGTGCCCCTCACAAGTCTGCCAGAACCTGGGTTTGATGAGCGAAGGTCAAGCTACAAAACATGTTTATTCTCTCAGGATGCAGACAAAGCTTTTAATGGCTTGGAAATGGATGGCGGTGAGGGGAAGGGACAGGATTGGCTTGGTTCAAATCTCACCTCTGTGAGTGCATACTCACAGAATAAGGCAGGAAGATGAACCAAAGGAATTAAAACTACTTTTGTGCCTTGCTGGGAAGTTATGATGTTTCCAGAATTCCTTGTTTCACCTGCCCCAGGAAGATACTTTCGTTCACCAGTGGCTGGTAAATACAGCCTGATGTGAAAGTCTGAAGGTTTTAAATGACGTTGAAGAGATGAGACTGTTTTGAGAAGTTAAGTGTTACTGGGGGTTTTTTTGGAGCTTTATTTAGAAAAAGAACACATTTTCTTCCGAAATATACAAAAGAAATATTCCTACCATGGAAATGCATAGCCTGAAGACTCAAATGACATTAGGTCACCGCTTTCTTTTATCAATAACTTTGAAGTCTTGTCCTAGTTTTCTAATTTAGATTCTTGTGATAAGAGGTTCTCAGTGAGCCTGGGCAAAAGCCAAGACCCTCTCCTGCTAATAATGTGTTGGGAACACAACTACCAGTAGCAGTTGCAATTTTGAGGGGGGGCCACGTCTTAAAAGCGGCTGTGAGGACTCTGCAGGGGCAAAAGCTGAGACTTTGGACTGCTTTAGGTTTCAGCCCGCATTTGGACCCAAGGGTAGGAGCCATATGCTGGGTTTGATCTTTAAAAGCATCCTGCTGTTGTTCCACTTCTGGGTTCTGGGCCAGCCTGGGCTGCATGCACAGCGTGGATTTCACTGTGACTTGCAGAGCTCTCTATACACTTGCTCTTTAAATTCTCTCCTGCTGTGGGATGGTCACGTACCACATCCCATCTCTTCTGCTCACAAAAGGCTATAAAAGTTTCAAATAATAAGATGGGGAGTTAAATGAGCAACTTATGGTTGAGCAGGTGCTCTTGAGGATGAGCCAGTCCTGGGCAGACAGCACCTCAGTCTGAATGACCTGGAGATCTGTGGAGGGAACAAAAAATAATACAATTCTAGAGCAAACAGTGACTGATTTCTACCAGTGCCAGAGTCCAGCTCTTCCTGCCACCTCAGAGTAGGCAACGCTGGGGAAGGTGGGTAGGTACAAAGGCTACCACCCCCCAGGAGTTGCCATCTCCCTTGTAGTGTTGGGGGATGCTCAGGGACAGTAGACAAAAGCTTGCAAAAGTGCTTTCCCTGCTCCAAGACCCCAGGCAGGCTGCCAGCTGAGCACAGCACACCCACAGTCTGCCAGGCCTTTCAGCAATAAGAAAACACGGAATCCTTGTCTTCAGGGATGCTCTCGGACAGTCTTGACCATCCCACCTCGCAGGAGAGGTCACTACAGGTGTACTGAGCACTGGAGAATGAAAGCGTTTGGTCATTTGTGCAGGTGCCTGCCCTGTGCCTGCGTGAGCCCTCTCTGTCTCCCATGCCGTGTGTACAGAGCAGGACCTGAGCCCCAAAAGCTACATTGCATTTAGTAATTAATTAGCGATTCCTGACCCCAGGCGACTTCAGCCCTCTGACAATAACAAGATTGCAGCCTGTGTATGAGCTGCTCTCATTGCATTAGCTGAAATCCCCTGCAACAAAGACATGGACTGCCCTGCCAGGGCAGGGATAAAGCTCTTTCTCTTCATGGTTCGGGTCTGTTTCCCTGTGGAATTAGTGCTTGGCTGTTTCCCCTCACCCCCAGTGTCTCCTTGCCCCAAGGGCATTGCCCCCAAAGGCCTCGGCAGCGCCAACAGCGCAGCTCGCCCGAATGGCCCATCCGACCCACACGCCAGCCGGGACGGGAATTCTCCACAATTATTTGGGAATTCTCCACGATGCCCTCTGTAGGCTCCGGAGGAACGGAGCACGAGCTTTCCAGTGCCAGGGGGAGCGGGGATGGGCTGGGATGCGGCGGGATCCAGCTGGAGCAGCGGCGGCGGGACCCGGCTGTGGTTCCTGGGCCAGGCTGGGTCTCTCCCGGTGGCGATGCCGGCTCTGCTCCTGGGGAAGCTCTGCAGGGAGGAGGTAAGCTGGGAGCCGCCTTAGCGCGTTTCCCATCTCGCACGGGGGTGCCTTCACACTCAGAATGTTTCTCATTATTTGTTGGAAGATTCCGAGGGCTCCCGGGGAAGCGGAGAGGCCCCAGTCAGTGTTTCCTAGCTGAAGGCATCCGTGCATGCGAGTTCCTCGCCTTACTCACAGCTGAACCTTGCGGCAAGAGCGGGGCTCGTGCCAAGCGCCTGGGTGGTTCCTTGGTGGCTCTGGTCGCGGGTCTCGGTGGTTGGCAGCTCCAGGCGTGTTGGAGTTTGCACCGAGCGCTGTGGAATTCGCACCGGAGCGGCTGTCTCTCCTGAATTATCACCTGTGGTTTTGCCCCGCAGCAGCGCGGTGCACAAAACCTTGCAGGGGTAAGACATCATTTGTGGGAATAGCAAAGGAGCTCTAAAAAAGGGAGCTTTGGCTTGTTGAGGTGAGTTGTGGCCGTAGCTGCAACCCTGTGCTCCTGTCCCGTTTTCCACTATGCAATTCAGAATGCTCAGGACCCGTTCAGTACCAATACTCAAGCAGGAAAAGAATCTCCACTGCTTTTTTCCTGGAAGAAAATACCAGCAGATCCTGCTGGCCAACTGAACCCACACTTCCAAGCGGGGAAATCAGAAGGAACAGATTCCCTTCCCTGCTTGTCCTTGGACTTTGCCTCATCTGGTTGAACTGTGTAAGGAGCTAGTTTGGAATTGTTTTAATAAGCTTCATAAAGCAACGGTTGTGGGGGAAGTGGGAAGAAAGGGTCACCAATGAACGACCTTGGGAGTGATAGCTCTGGCTGAGGGCGTCTCAGCCCCAGTGTGATCCATGGATTCCCACAGCATAACCCCTGGGTCTGCCTTTGGAGCTCAGCTCTGAGGTTCATCTCTGTCTCTGTGACCCACGAGCATGTTCCTGCAGACCCCTGGCAGCTTCTCCTCAAAGCTGTGATGCCGTTGTGTTCCTCGGCAGTCCGTGCAGCTGGGAGGGCACAGGGGAGCGAGTGTGGCACAGCTGGGTACAGCGTGAAAGGAGAACACAATAGGGCTGGTCCAGATGTTGCCACATCAGTGGGGAAGCAGAGTGCCCAAGAGCTGTCACTGGAACAACCAGAGCATTGATGTATCGGGCCAGCCCTGTCCCCTGCTCTCTGCAGCTGCCTTCCCACCCTCAAAGTGCCTTCATCCCTCCCATGTCCTTCCTCACCCATTCCTTACATCTTCTCCAAGAGACCGAAGGGGCTGCAACTGGGCTAATGTTTCTCCAAACTTGGTGCCCATTTCCATTTCCCTCCAGCAGCTGTGGCTCTTTTATGGGGAAGAGATGGAGAGACTCTGGTGTTGGGTGGCTTGGAGTCTACATGGGCAGCACTGATGGGCTCTGCTTGTCTTTCCTCCCCCTGAAAACCCCCTCCCACTGTTGGCACTTCAGCAAAGCATGTGACACGATGTGATCCCATACTGTTCTATCCTTGGGGAAAGAAAAAGCACTGAGTGATTTCTTTTGTTTTAAGCTGTGTAATTGGTAGGGAAAACATATCCTCATCTAGCGGCTTTCCTTTTATTGTCATGTTTAGGAAGTTTTTTCGCATGTCATAACATTTTGTCTGTTTTTACTGAAATCCTTCCACGAAGGAATGATTGTTTGCACAAACAGACTGACATGTTGATACAGGCTGACAACTGCATGGCTAAGACCAAAATAAAATGTAAAGTAAACACATTTGCATAAGTTTATAATGTGACCCAGTTCTTATGAAGGGGAGGAAATGGGGAGATGTGAATCTAAGCAGCTTATCTTGCATCTCCCCTTTCTGCTGTGCCCCTCATTCTTAACCTCTGCTCCGTAAGTGCCATGGGAGAGTTGTCTGATTTTTCCATTCAGATTTGAAACAACAGGTCCCTCTTGTAGTTCACTTGTGGTTTTGTTTTGCTTAGAAGGGAGGGCACAGAGGAGGGAGCATTCCTGGTTTTCCCTTCATGTGAAACTGGTTGGTCTTTTCATCCTTTTCTTCTGTTACACTTAAAAAGGCTTCTGTCAGTGTATTTTCCATCACTTTAAAATTGCATTGACATGTTGCTGTTTTGTCGTAACTGTAGCATCACAAAACGCTGATTTGGTACTATCTATTTCTCGATCTGCTTGTGGCAGGATTTCCTTAAGGATTTTGAGACCAGTGCCTCTTTTTCCAGATGAGAAAGCCAGAGCATAGAGCAGTGATTTCCTTTTGGACTCAGATCACTGCTGTCCTGGCAGAGTGAAGTGAGATTTGTTAGTTCTCAGCTGCCTGGAAATAATGCAGCTCCCTTGTCGGTGTGTGACTAGCTGGAAGCAAGCCCTTGCCCAGAAGCTCAGGGGTGTTCAACCTACAGTTTGTTCCTTAATAAGGTCTAAGTTTTCACAGAACAACTCCCAAAAAATTACATGAATCCTAAAGCTACCTTTTGAAGAGCCTCCTCTCAACCTGACTGGCCCGGAGGGAGCCAAAGGGTCCTTGTAATTAAAACTGCAATGATGCTCCATAGTTGGAGCAAAGGATTGAAGGAGGTCTTTTAACAAAAATGTTAAGTACCTGTAGCAGACAGATGCTGAAACCCAAGTGTCAGATGGCAAAGATGGACTCCAGGTCCACCAAAGGGCGTTTCTTTGACTTGCACAATTTCTGCTCGCAGTTAAACACCCCTTTGGCTACGGAATTTTCTACGGCCAACTGATGTCAGAGGAACTGCTAAACTAAACACAGCAGTGCCATCTGAACCTCAGAGGTTCCTCAGCCTCCTGCAAGCCTGTCCCATCTGCTGTCCATGGCTCCTCTCATTCAAGCTGCTAATAGACAGTGCAGAGTTAACTTTTCTAGCAGCTTTGAACACAAGCACTTGCTTTTTGATAAGAAGGAGCCAATTGGTGCTGAACTATCTGAGTGGCAGAGCCCTTGTGAGCAATCCTTGCGATGGCCAGAAGAGAATTATAGTTTCCAAAATTCTTGAAGGGAGCTCCAAGCCCTGGACTCTTAGGGCGTGAGCAATTCAGATTCATCATCATTTAGTGTGTGAATTTCTGGGGGAGAGTGTGATTTCAGGGAATACTTCTTTCTGGGTTTCCTTTTGCCTGTTTTGGGCACGTTTGGGGTTGGTGAGTTGTCTTCTATGCCTTGCTTGAGTGCTCGTTATTTTAGGAGCTGACATTCAGCCCTTGGAGCTGTGAGGTCTCACGGTGACCCTCATGACACGCTCCTTCGGGGGTCCAGCTCTCCATCCTTATGGATTGCTCCGCAAGCTGAGCTCCCTCTGGAGCTGCAGAGCCAGTAGGGGAAAGCAGCTGTTTTCCTGCTGGCCCCTCTGGCTCCAAATTCCAAAGGGATCTGGAGGGTCAGAGCTCAGTTCGTCACACATCTGACCTTGTGGTCATCTGGAGGGACTTGGCTAATGACTTTGCAAATGAGGAGAGTGGCACAAGGGTGCTTTGTCATGGCAACATCACCCCGCAATAACACTGGGGAGAGGTATTTTAGGGTTTTTTTTCCTATGTTGTTATGCGTGCTGGTAAGAGTCTAACAAGAAAAATATGTGTTTATGAGAGTCCTAGACACAGTGTCCCTCCAGCCAGACCCTTCATGTGTCTTTACTTTGTTGGATTTTTGCGTGTGGCTCTCTCTTTATGGGAATTGCACACCCAACCTTAAAGAGCATCCAGATAGTCAGGATTACAAGCCCTAATTCTGATTTCTGAAAAGCAGTGATGGGGCTGTGACATCCAAATTATCCATGTAGTATGATTGTCCCATTGTTGGATCTTCTGAAGTAGCAGGATTTAGGTAAATACCCTGAAATAGAGCAAAGGAGGAGAAAGGAAACCTGGAAAGGGGCTGATTTACATTTGTATTTTGTCATTCTGGGTATTTTTGTGTAACACACATCCACCTTAGGGCACTGGTATTAAGCTCTGATGTCCTATATTGCAGGTTTTATGGCTTTTACAGTTTTCTTAGAAAAGCTGGGGGGAGTTTTGGTGTAGTGGGAAGAATGTGGCAGGGATCACTGAAATGAGGCACTTGGGGTTGTTCAGCCTGAAGAAGGCTCCAGGGAGACCTTGGAGTCCCTTCCAGTGCCTAAAGGGGCTTCAGGAGAGCTGGAGAGGGACTTTGGACAAGGGATGGAGGGACAGGACAAGGGGAATGGCTTCCCACTGCCAGAGGGCAAGGTTGGATGGGATATTGGATAGAAATTCTTCCCTGGGAGGGTGGGCAGGCCCTGGCACAGATTGGGCATAGAAGCTGTGGCTGCCCCATCCCTAGGAGTCTTCGAAGTTGGACAGGGCTAGGACCAACCTGGTTTAGTGGAAGGTGGTTCCATTGCAGGGGATTGGAATGAGATGGTCTTTAAGGTCCTTCCCAACTCAAACCATTCTGTGGTTCTCTGAAAACAGGAGACCCAAGTATGTATTTGTAGGTTTTGTAGGTGACCTGGAGCGGAAAGGAAAATGTCGTGGCCTGAGCTGAACTAGTTTTTTCAAGCACCACATTCCCTTCCCGGCCTTGCTACAAGCTTTCTGAGAAACTATAGACCGGTCACATATTTCCCTCCTCTGCCTTGGTATTGATGTTTGGAAATTAGGAATAATTAGCTGTTTTTTGCCTGTTGCATCTGGTCAGATCACAACTCACTGGAACTTGACTTTCAACTATGTGGCCAGACACAAGGGCAGGACATTAAGTCTGAACGTTTGGCTTGTCTGATCATTTTCATAGCTAATGTATCAGATAAAACTGAGCACAAGAAGAACATGTCTTGTTCCAGACTCTGGTCTAAAGGGTGGTTTAAGAGTGGTGTATTTCTGTACCAGTGGAACAATTTTTTTTAAGCGTACGTGGGTGGGACTGATTTTGGACTGGAGATGTTAATAGCTCAAGTGTGATGTAGGATTCCAAGAACAAAGAACGGGAAAGTCTGACTCCCAAATCACAAGTAGGAGATGATAGGGATATTATTTGAGTCCTCTGGATATTATCTGATCTATGTATCAGGTTATCCGAGTCCCCTGATGAAGGAGGTGGTTAATAAATCCAGCCAGTGGCAATTCCACCACCCCAGCTTTCAAAGTTTACTGGTTTACTGGTAAGTAAAAAGATATTAGATGTGTACCTCTTAATTCCTAAAAATCCCCTCTTATTACCCTGTGCCTCACAGGTCATCTGCACTGGTTTTTCATGTCATTTTGCTGGGGAGGAAGACAGGGCTTGAGCTGGGAGTTGCTGGGAATATGGTTGTCCTTGCCAGGATATGCTGGAATGAACTAAGCGTGCTACTTCCATGAAGTGGGGGAGCAATGAGTCACAGCGCACAGAGTGACTTACGTAGAAAAACTCCCTGCTAGGTGTCAGAAGAGAATGTGTTTTGTGCCTGCAGCCTCTGTGGTTGGGCAACACATGCTGTAAAAATGTTCTGGGTATGTGGGAAACCAGCTAGAGCTCTGACCAGATCACAGGGACACACAGATCCTGCACAAATGTTGAGGAACATTTCAGTGGGAAAAGGGGACATGAAATCAGTTCAGACTTCTGGCAGCGTTTTACAGGGCTATGGTTTGTCCCTTACAAAGAGTGTATTTTTTAGATATACCCTGATGCGTGTTTGGGTGGAGCTGCTGCCACTCATGGCAGGGCACTCAAGATCACAAATTCCCTCCTTCCCCATTCCCATCACAGAACCCCTTGAGTCTCATATTGAAATTATCTGTGAACTACTTAGATCAGGATCCCTAAACTGCTGCAAGGGCTGTTAGATAATATATGTATATTTTTTTTTTTATGGCTTTTTATGAAAAAGGAAGTCAGGCCTGGGCTGGTAAGACTGGAAGAGCAGGGAGTGGATTGGCTGTCAAGGGTCAGCCTCCCAATAGCCCTGTGATCAAAGGCTGCTCTCAGCAGCTTGAGTTTATAGGCAGCCAAGACAAACAATGAACAACTTTATCTCCTTCCAGAAAAAGAAAAAAAAAAATAGTTAAGTTCCAGGAAACCATTTCTGGACCAGACAGATTTTGGTTGTTGTTCCTTCTCTCTGTCCTAGTGCAGCTATTTCTAGATGGAGGATGATAACAGGGAGGCAGCAGAGCAAAGCTCAAACATGAACCACGTTGTGCCACGTTCTGTTGGTATAAACTGGTGCAGACCTGGCCAAGTCCAAGCGGCACAACCAGTTTACTCCTGCTGAGAATCCAGCCCTCACCAGCAGCTGTCCCTGGAAAAGCAACAGGAAACTCTTGAGTTGAACCGTGGCCATTTCCCCCCCGTCCGATCCCTTCTCCGAAGGTGTTGCCTCATCTGTTTGCAGCTGGAATGTTGCCTGGTTGGCTGGCCCAGCTGCAGCCTCCAATGTCAGCTGGTCAGAACACAGCTGGCCAGTTTTAAACATGCTGGCTTCAGCCTCAGCTCGCTGAGTAAAGCGAGCAGAGGGGAAAGACATTTTGGGCTCCTGTGTACTTGATTATTTGTTTGGGAGGAGAGGAAGATATGAGAAGAAAGCCTCTTATTCCTAAAATGGAAAAAGTCGCAAAACTTTGACTTGGGTTTGGATCCAAGGGAGAGGAATCTTCTCAAAATGCAGAGTGTTCTTGATTTAGGATTTCCTGTTGGATACGTTTCAGAAGACTATTTTAGTCATAAGTGGCCAGATTCTCAGCTAGAATGATTCTGTAAAGCTCCACAGATATGAATCAATGTAACACATCGACCCCAGCGAAAGATCTTGGGCCCAGGTCTGGTCATGGATTGCAAAGATCTCTCCTTGTTCGTGGGCTCAGAGCAGGATGAAATCCAAACAGAAGTGGGAGTCCTGAGGCTCAGAGCTGCATGTGGGTGTTTAATCCCCCTGCAATGCTGACTCCCCACCAACGATTTGGGGGTTGGACTGTTCTTGGAAGAGGTAAATGTCTTAACTCAGCGTGGGCTGGAAGGTTTGTTTTGGTGTTGTGCTAAATGGGCCAGGTCAGATCATTGTGGGGAGAGGCAGGAAGCCCCCCAGCCTTTCAGCCAAGCAGCTCTGGGGATTCCTGTAGGCATCACTGCTCTCTGTACTCCATGTTTCTACCCTTCTACACACTGAACGTGGAAAATATTGTGAGAAAAGCTTTCTGAGCCAGGATTTAGTGCTGAGAATAGAGGCAAAAAGCCCTGGGGGCTCAAGAGAGCGTATTTCCATAGTTTTTCCAGATGTCCATACAAAAAAGTAGTGGAGAGTTGGAAGAGCATGGCCATTGCCAACGATGGGTGCTCCTGAAATGATAACAGGGATTGTTGCCTTGATGTGTAGGAACCGACACATGGGAATGGAGCTGCTGCTGAAATTAAGGATAAAGCAGCAGGAGAACTTCATCTTCTCTTCTTCCCATCCACCCTGGTAGACTCAGAGGGATAAATCTAATCTCCTGCTATGGATTTTGGGGTGGAAGGGGGAAGAGAAGGGAAAATTGTGTCTAGGCCAGTGGCGTGATCAGCAGCAGGACAGGTCTTCTGGTTCTCTGTCCTGGAGTGTTGCTGCACGATGTTAATCAAGCTGTGCCAGAGGCTCCAGCCTAGGGAGGAAAGGCTTTCTCCAGTGGGTTCCTGTGCTCCAGCAGGAAGGTCTGAGCTAAAGCAGAGAGTGACTTGTCGGTGATGTGGGCTTGTTTTGAGTACCTTTTGATTTATTTTTTATATCTTCCTCTTCCTCCCACCATGGGAGGGAGCAGCTGCTGGCCACCTACGTATGAGGAGAGGATTTCCAGGGCTGGAACAGGAGGGACCTAGATCTTCTTTCCTTGGCTGACACTGCTGTTCCAGGATATTCCCAAATCCCTGACCTTCCCTTCACACCCATCAGCAAGGGCTGGGCTGTGTCCACTGCTGTGGTCTCCCCTCGTTGTCTCATTCTCTCTGTTCACGTAGTTCATGTTCCTCTTTCTTTCTCCCACCCTTCAGAGTCAACACTGCAGCAGGCTGTGAGTGACAGCAAAGAATGAGCGACTTTGTTTTGTTGAACTTTATTGACTTCCAGGCCTTTGTTTTAAGGCCACGGTGTTCAGTTTGCTGCCTGCTGCTCCTGCCTCATAGGAGCCCTTGAACTCCAGAGGCACCAAAGCTGACAGCCTGATACTGATGTACCTGGCACCTCCAGAAGGTCCAAGGGAATGAGGTAGCCACTTCCCCAGGGATTTTAGGGAAGCTCAAACCTCCTGTTCCTAGAAGGAGCCTTTGACTCCCCAGCCAAAACGTGCTGCATTTCCATAACGTGTTTCGTTATTTATATTATAGTATTTCTGCATAATTACCAGGCTCGTGTGAAGGTCTCGAGGTGCCCCGTGGATGCCAAGGGGTGACCTCATCTGTACTTAATGAAACTCTGGTGACCGATAGACCTGTGATTCGCCCAGAGCACGAAGCACTGGGCAACATGAGCTGGCTCTGCACCTCCATCCTGCTGAGTTACCCCCTTTCTGCTCCTACAGAGAAGCTGGAAATCCAGTTTAACCATCTGCTTGGGAATTCCCCTGTAGCTGGAGGGGATGGAGCATTCTCACACCTCAGCATCAAGGGTGCGGTTACGGTGAAGGACGCATGCGTGGGATTTGTGTGTGCTGCCTCAGCCAGGCTGACCCCCAGACTGTCCCCCGGGAATTGGGACAACTGGTCAAGACCCGGCGTGGAATTTCAGACTGCCTGCTATTTCCCAGGGTCGGGCAGTGTGTCCTGAGCATCCTGGAAGCTCCGTGAGTGAGTCTGTGGGATGCAGTCGGAGGAAGAGTGTCTGATGTGCGGGTGTTGGGAGTCTTCCCCATCTCCCTGGGTGTTGTTTGCTCTGGAAGCAAAGGACAGAGCCAGAATGCACTCAGGCACAACGGACTTTATGGAGGGGAGTATTCTCCAAAAAAGCAAGAGCTCCCTCTACAAGTAAGGACCTTTCTGAAATATCTGTAAGCACGCCCAAACCTTTGAAAAGTGCTCTGCAGCAACAGCACTGGCTCTCCAGAACTCATATTGGAAATTGTGTCATTTTCCACTGTCAGACAACAAGTTGGAAAGTCCCAGCTGTTGAACAACATGTGGCAGCAGCATGTGCTCCGAAACTGGGGAGAAACCCATAAATCAGTGACATCCAAGCCATAGTCTGGACCACCACTGGTCTGCATGGTTGGGGTTTTTTTTTAGCAACTATGATTGGCTTTTGCGTTCATCCTAATTTCTTCACATAAACGGTTCAATCCGATGGGGCAGTGATTTGTTGAGGAGGAGCTTGTTGGCCGTGAGCTGGAGAAGCCCTGCTGCTGTGGCAGGACAGGTGAGCTGCTGGAGGTCTGTGGTGGCTGGTGGTAGAGTTTGAGGTGAGAACTTCACCTGGAGAGCGGTGTCTTATTCTGCAGTATGGGGATCTACTGCCGAAACCCGAAGATGATTGCACGAAAGGGCTTTGGGAGGCCGACAATAAGGTTACCTGTAGCAGCAAGGGCATTTTTTTATTTATTTCTCTGATAAAGCTACTGGTGAGAGCAGCTTAACGGAGCTGATTGAATCTCAGTGGGACATCACCATGTGGAGAGGGCAGCAGTTGGAGACTTGCTCTTTGCTGGGTGTGAAGGCCATTCTTATGAGGAGTCAATATATTGGATAAATCTGTATCCAGCACTGAAGTCTGGATTGAGTTAGAATTGCCCAATGACCTATTAGTGCAATGTGCTTAATTTTTCTCCTGGCGTGCTCAGATTTTTCTCTACCCCTAGTGGTTTGGGTTTTTTTTTTTTCCTCCAGTTCACAGATAGTTGGGAAAATGTGCTGCCTTTATTTTCTGCATGGCAGAAAATATCTTCTTCTGCTGCTTTTTATTTTTTATTTTAAGCATAATTAACAAAGCGAAATTGCTTGCAGATTGTGTTTTTCAACGGTCAAAACATAAACCATCGGTTTTGCTTTGGGGTTTTTTCATGGCTGAATTTTGGGAAAGAGGGGATAGAAGAATTAAAATTACCTGCTTTTCTGTAATGGGTAAAAATAGGAACCTTTTCATGAAAATTGACTGACGATGGTACTTTTTAATGGGGAGGAGGGAGGATTAGGGCAAAGAGCAAAGGAACAGCTCTAGTTAAAACTCATTTTTGGCAAGTAAATGCATATCAGAACACTCAGCAGAATTCCACCCTGCCTCTGCTCTTGCTGGATTGAGTTGGTTGCTGTTAACCTCCCAACTGCAGTTCCTTTTGCAAATATGGTTTTCATTTTGCCTGTTTTGCTGCTGTTTAGGACCTTATCAGTTCCTTGCTTGACAAAAGATGCTTCTGCTTTTTCTTCTTAGTTGTAATCTCTTTCCACAGTCAGACTTGAGCATTTACCATCATTGTCGGGTTGTTTGATCGCAGATGGAGTCGTTTTCTTGCTTGTCCCCCCTCCCCTGCTGCTGAGCTTCACGATGGGGAGTGTGGAGGAAGGAAAATATAGAGCTCATTTATTTTTAAGTAACTGTAACTAATGGCTTGATCAGCTAACGTAGTGGAAAATATGCAAACTGCTTGGAGGAGAGTGGATGTTAAAAATGTAACTTCAACATTATTGAGACATCTTTCAGCTCTAATGACAGACTGAATAACAAACATGTCAGAAACTTTGTTGCTTCTCTAAGCAAAACCAAATAATTGAATTTATTTTCGGTGATGGTTTTGCCTTTTACATATTCAGCTCCTCATCCATTTTGCTGTAGACTGTCAGACTTCCCTGTCAGACTTCCTTGTATAAACAGATTTTTTTCTTAAATGGTAGAGTGAGCAGGGGAACAGGACTTCTTCGTGCCTCCCTCTCTGCTCTGCCACACAATTTTTGGCTTATCACATAAGACTTAATTCTCAAGCATTTCTGCTGTGGCTCCATCAGGTACATACGTTGGTTGTGGTTGTCTCTGCTCCTCGAGCAGATCCTTGGTTGAGGTGAACTGGTACCGATTTATTAACTTCTCAACCATTAAGTTGCCTTGCATGAGCTGATGATCTGGTCCCTGTAATGTGGAGCTGTGAAACATCTTGCCCAAGCCTTTGTATAAACGAGGAGCTGCTCGTTCTGCTGTGGACAGTTGTCCCACCTCTGTGAGCCTCCCGTGATGGCACAGGCTGAGCACAGCACAGTAGAGTTTACCATGGGATTTTTTTTCGCAGTTCTCACGGGAAATAGGGGAATAAAATCTCACGGGACAACCCTTGAGAAAGTGTGTGCTCTCCTTCGAGGCGTCCTCCCAATGCCCCTGTGAGGCAGGTAAATTGGATTTCCATCCTTCCCCACCGAGGGGCTGGGGAGGCCCTTCGTGGCTCTGTGCCCCACCGCACCTGCCAGCCCCTGCAGCTCTCTCTCCCAAAGTGCTCCTTGCCCTTCTTGGCGCAAGGAACCAAACCTGCATTTCTCCCACTCCGGAAGGGAGTCGGAGCCCAGAGCTGGCCTGCAGCTTCCCTCTATGCCTCAGCAGGGACAGGGCAGCTCACACACGTGCTTTCTGCATGTGCCTTGCTTTCTAATGTAGCACAGAGCTGCAGCAAACCGTTCCACCCACAGGTGAGATCCTCGGAGAACTGACTGCCCAGAGCTCTGCAACTTTCAGCCTTCACGCTAACGCACGGGCCCAGCTGGCTGGAGATTAAAGAACGCAGCCGAAAACCAAAGAAGCAATTTGAAATTGCACCGCCGAGCTGGCAGGAAATTCCAGCTTTCTGTAGATGTCGGAGGCGTTGGAACGGCGAGGGAGCAGAAGGGAATACTCGGAGGTGAATCGCATCATCAGCGTTTCAGCGGGGAGGATCGTCCCACCCCGAGCGCGGCCTCGGACGCGGGTTGTGCGCGGTGGGGACCAACCCCGCTCCTCCCAAACTTGGGAAAGGGGGGGACAGGAGGGAAGAGAGTCTTGGCGTGCGGCCTGGCTCATGCTTCAGCTATCTCTCCGCAGAAGAGGCCTCTCGGCTTGGTGTGAATCCCAGCGCGCTGCTCGGCACTTGCTCTGTAGGATGGAAGTTCCAGCCCCGTCAACCTCAGCCAGCCCCAGGCGTGCCAGAGATCTCCAGGGCAGATTGGAGGTTTTTGATGTGCCCAAGATAAATGCTCCCTTTGCTTCTTGGACTGGATTGCTCATGCTCTTGGAAGATAACTCGCAGATTAGCGGGGTTTTAAGTGCTCTGAAAGGAGTCAGTGTTTTGTGGGGATTGATCAGAGAGCTCTGCCCGGAAGGAGCAGGGGTAGGAGACCAAGAGGACTAGATGGTTTTCTGGACGTTTATCCTTTATTAGTGCAGGCATGCATGGGCCTGAAATGAGAGTGTTGGTGAACATTGATTCTGAAATCCTATTGAAAATCCATGTGACCACTCGTTCCCTTCCCCTCCTAAATGAGCTGGTAAAGATTATCACTCCATCAACAATGCTTCGAGGCATCTGAGGAACCCGAGGCCTCCTGTGAAGCCATTGGCACCAATGGGAGACTTCAGCTTCCTCTTCCCTCATCCCCTTCCCTCCCCCCCATCGAGAGCAGCAGATCTTGGATCAAGCCCTGCCAACACGAGCGGTGGAGAACAGAATCTGCATTGACGACAGATGGAACGAATGTTATGGATGCATCCCAGGCCCTGAGCTGTTGCGCCACATAAATCAGTAGTAAAACTTTGCCAACTCAGAATGCTTCGCAGGACTAGACTTTCAGCCAGCTTAATGTCTGGCTTTGCAACCCCAAAACTGCATGGTCAAAAAAAAAAAAAAATTATATATATATGTAGGGAATGTGTGCCCTCACTTGAACTTCCAGCCAGCGGAGCTGGGTTTGGTCCAGCTCATGGAGATGAATGTGTCTCTGTGATAAGTCACTTCTAAAAGATGATTTATGGCTTGAAAGCCTCACCAATGGGCCGCGGATGCTGCAGATGAAGTGTGAGGTTCCAGGCTGCAGATGCTATCGGAGCTGCGCGGGTGGCTGGATGCGTGCGATGCGGCCAACCCCGGACAGCTAACTCCGATTAGATACCAAATAATCAGGGGACCCAGAAATACTTCATCTTGCTCTCCCTGCTCCTCTGCCGGTGGCTGGACCACTCCTTCTCAGAGAGGAGCTTGAGCCACACACGAGCACCGTGTGTGAAAACTCGCTCCCGTCCTGAAAGCTGCTTCCCATACACTGCATAAATCCCAAGCACTTGGGATTGAAGACAAAAAAAGAAAAGGCAAATAAAAAGATTTGCTGTTAAAATTATGACTTGGCAGCCCCATAGATGTGCGTGGGGGGGAAGTGCCTGCAACCTTTTTCAGAGGCATACTTGCCCTTTGGAAAATGAACTTCCATTAAAGTAACAAGGCTTCACCCTTCTTGGTGGGTTTTTGGCAGTGTGAGGGGGAGAGGAAAGGCTCAGCCGATCCCTTCAGCCTTCTCACTCCGTTTCAGCAATGATAAAATGAAGCATTTTAAGGCAGCACTTCAGATCTCTGACAGCTGTGGTAGCCTGGTGTTTACAGAAGACATCCTGTTGTTCAAGGGAGACACTTCTGCCGCACTGGAATGATGGGGTTTTAATTTTTTTCCCCCTCCTAAGCGCTGTTTTATGCAATTCCCACTCCAACAGGCCATTGCAACGGTGGCTCTCTGGGGTTTGTAACAGCAAGTGCTTCACCAAAAAGAAGATCCAGCTTGTTAAAAAAAAAAACTGCCCCAGCACCCACACGGGGCTGGGAAACATTTAGAATGGGGAAAAAAACCCCCAAACCTTGATGGTCACGGAAACTCTCACTGTAGCTCTCAGTCCAGCACGTGAGTGTATCGGTCTGGTATTAACATCCCAGCCCTCGTGCCTGCAAAGCGGGGTGAATCACAAGGAAATGCCACCCCAGGGAACGGATTGGTCATTGTTTGAAAGAGCTGATGGCTCTGGGACAGGCGCTGGGCTAACCGTGGAAGCATCCGCAGGGAGGGAGGCTGCGTCCAGCTCGCCGGATTCACGGCAGCGCCGCTGCTGCAGGAACACGCCGGCGAGGCTGGGCATGCTTTGCTGCCTTCCCAGGAGAAGAGCCATTTCCCTGTGTTTTTGGTTCCTTGATCTTTCTAAATAAACAGTTTCTTTGTACTGAGAAAGCAAAAAAAAAAAAAAAAAAAGAAAAAGAAAAAGAGAGAAAAAAGAAATGCAGCCATTGCCGTGCTGCAAAGCTTTTTTTGGGAAAGCAGGGAATGTGGGGACTTCCATCTGCTGGCAGCCCCTTTGGCACTCCACGGGGGCTGTTGGAGCCTTCTTCCTCTGAGCAGGGTGGTGGGAATTACAGCTCCAAACCTTAAATAGCTTTTCCAGTTTTGGCTCTCCGAGCCTGCTACGTGTCAGGATTTTCCCCAGCCTCGTGGGGGGTTCATGGCTTTCTTTGGCTGCTGCTTTGCCTCTGGATCTAAAAGGGCTCACGGGGACTCATTCGAAGGCTTGGGGTCAGTGGGAAAGTAAGTGGCAAAGCCAGATTTAGTAGCTAATGGCACAGCTACCACATGCTATGGAGGAGCTGGAGAAGGGTGAATTTTGGTGGCAAAGGGTTTAAGACCCAAGGGTAAAGCCTGGTTTCCCTCTGTGGGACCTTCAGTGGGAAACCAGGTGAAGATCACGGGTCTTTCTGTGATGAGACCAGGTGATGTGAACACCCCCCTGAGGTTTGCTGCCTATTCCTGCAGGTGAGATCACAGGAGCTGTGACCTCGGAGGCCCACGATGTCACCAGGGAGCCATCTCTGCAGATGCTCCTTCCTTCAGCTGGGTTGGGTGGAATAAAGGGTGAAGTGAGTCCCACAAGTTGATGGATATCTTGCACCTCCGGCCACTGATTTAAGGGGAAACGTGTCGCCGTCCTCCTGTCTCCCCACAAAAAGCCTTAGAGGGAAGAAATGGAGAGATTTTATAAGATCCCTATCAGTGGACTTGCTTTCAAGGGACAGTCATGTCTTTAATCCAGTGAAATCTTTCTGTTTCTATTGATGCCCTACAATAAAAACAAAAGTAAAGAGAGACAAGAACTAGGAAAGGGGAGACTTGCTTTTAAAAGGCTTATAAAAATACATATAAAGCAAGAGACGATGAGAACAAAGAGGTAATGGAAGCCGACAGACAGTTCTCATGCCATTAAAACTGCATCTCAAAAAAAAAACCTCTCAAAAAAAAAAAAACCAAACCAGAAAACCTCTCAAAAAAAAAAAAAGTTAATCGTTATTTGGAGCGGGGCTGGGGGAGTGTTTTTATTGTGAACATGTGCAAATGGAGGCTTCAGCCGTATAAAACCCATGCCCACAATAAGTATATTTGTGTAGCAATTAATGTGAGATCACAGGCTCGGCTTTTGCCAAACAGTCGTGTCAGCATGGGGTATATTATGTGTGTCAAGACTCCAGTTTCCAAATGTGGAAGACATCGGGCCGGTCGTAATTAAATGTTTTGTCATCACAGGGCAGAGCCGCGTGCGCTTCAGCCGAGCTGCACCTCCAACGCCATCGCCGAGCCTTTGCTCTTTTGGCAGCTCTTGAAGGAAACTTTATGCAGAAGGAATTTCAAGACACTTGTAATTAGAGCTCAGCCCCCCCACCACCACCCCCCCTTGTTCTCTTCCTCCCCCTCCCTGAAATGCGGAGGGCGATTTTGATTTTCCTCTCTCAGTAAAGGAAAGCGAGTTTAAATTTCTCTTTATCGTCTCAGGGATTATCTCCCTGTTTGGTTGCGTTGAGACATCATTTCCATGGATTTCTGTGAGGGTTTCTAGTAACACTTCTGTGAAGCCAATACTTTCTGGGAAGTTTATTACAGCAGCTGCTAAAGGCAAAGCAGAGGCGTCCAAATAGGGCAGGAACACGCATTTACCACACTTACAACTCCAACAGATTTAGTTACAAGGACTGCTGCAATTTTTTCTTTTCTATGTCTTTTTTCCTGTGAGTTTTTTTTTTTTGTGGTCCTTGGTACTATGTCTCTGAATTAATTCTAAGTAAAGCAGAGGCTCGAGTGGAGTGCGGGAAGTTTCTTGGCACGGGTGAACTTGGCTGGAATTTTCTGTAAAGAGACATTTAAGGGATGGGGAAAGAGGAGTGCGTGTGTGTCTATGAGGGGGCAATATTTTTTATATACTCTGTACAAAAAGCTATCTACGGAGCTATCGGGCTTTCGTCACCCCAGCCTGATCCAAGGGTGTTCAAAAAGTGAAACACGTCGTAAATCTGGAAGGCTGGCTGGAACTTGGAATGATTTTAAAGGCTCTGGGGGGTGGGAGCATCCCGGCAGGGATGGGCTGGTCAGGGCAGCCTGGGGCGGGGGAAGCACCTTTGCGTGGCTTCGGGCACCTCGCTGGGGTTTTTATCTTCATGCTGAGTGGATATCCCAATCGTTCCCCCCCCCAACCCACCCTCTTCCAGGGGGATGGGAACAGATGTGCCCCACTGGAGAAATGCTGAGCAGCTGAGAAAGAAGCTTGAGAGTTCGTAGTGATTTTTTAATTTATGGGGTTTTTTTTTTTAAGTTCCTGAATGGTTTTCTCCGTGGTGATGTGAGACATGGCTTTAGAATGAGGAGCACAGCGCGAGTCAGTCTTTATTCCACCTTCCCCAGAGCTGCTTCCTGTGATTTTCCACTTGATAAGAACCGGGAGAACAGTGTAAAAGATGAATGAAAGATGACTGACAGAAGCGCTGTTGCTTTCCCCACCCTCAGTGCCCTTTTCCTGCACGAGGTGAGTTAGATGTAGATGGGCAGTTCTGGATTTTGGAGCCTTTCTCCCCCTCCACTGCCAGTGTGTTCCTCAACAGTCCTGGTTAAATCCGAAGTGAGGTCGTTGCTGCTCCACACCTGCAATAATCCCTCTTGTTTGCAGAGCTCACGTGGTGGGCTGGCACGGATGGACGGCCCCTACCAAAGCTTATTTCAGGAATTTTTCTCACTGTTTTCAGGCCTCACACTTTCCAAGTGTGATAGGAACAGGCGCTGGTGGTGGGGACATATTTTACTTTAAATGAGCAAAGTACCCCTATTTCCATTTTTACCTTTTATTAACTTCAACCACAACTCTTCAGGAAGGACCACAAATAAAACACGGGCCATATTAACTTCGTGAGGTGATGTTTCTTAAAGACACCTGCTAATTTATTGCACCCGATATCTTAGCAAGGCTCTAAATGAGAGGGTTCTCACCTCCCAAGCAATATTTTATAGGAGACGTGTAGCGTGCGACGATGGTTCGGTCTGTTTGTTTGTCTTGTAGGTGTTGCAGCGGGATGTAAATTCTTGTTATTATTTAAAAAAAAATCCCCTTTTTTTCTGAAAATGATTCATCAAACACCTCGTCCTTGTTGCATGTAACGTCTTGTTGGTCCTGGAATTGCTCTCTGCTGAGCGCTTGCACCGCAGGGAAGGCGCTGGGTTCGATGGGAGCCGCGGCGCTCGCGAGAGGAGCCTTTGCTCAGTCTGTGCTTGCCTCCCAAGGCTGCGTCGTGGAGAAGCAATCTGGAGGGGTAGAGGCAAACAGGGGTTGGTTTCAACTTGTTTCAAAGAGGTGAAATCCTTGTTTCCTCCAAATTTTGCCAGTGATGGGGGTTTTTCCCCGTGTGCCCTGCGACGGCAGCGCAAGCTTGGTCCTCGCTTGGGAAGGCCACTGAAAGAGAAGAAACCAGAATGAACTGGGTGATCCTCTTTCCACGAGAGAGGCAAATTGTTTGGAATTAGCGGCGGGGCCACCTAATCCTATTAGAGCTTCTCCTGGAAGGCAAAACCTCAATGAATAATTCCACAGAAATGTCAAATATTAACAGTGAGGCAGGAGGGAGGAGGGGAGAGGGCGGCTAGCAGCGGTTTGGGCTGTATTGCCCATGAGAACAGGGCTGCCCTTCCCATCCCCTCTGGGGGGGAGGGCTTGCAAAGTTGTTGTGTGGACTTTCTGTGCCTTCTACTCTAGAGGGAAGGGCTGAGGGTGGTAATGCAAGTGCACAGCATCCGAAAAAACAAACCTGTGGGCTGGGGGATACCTGGCGGAGACTCACCCTGGGGTTGTGATAACACTGAGCATTTATGCAGGAGGTGTTTGTGTTCCTGCTCCTCCGTGGACAGGCAACCTCACAATTCCTGTCGACACCAACCGAGCTTTTGGAGCTGGAGTCGTTTCCAGTGCAGCACCCACGGCTGTTCTTGGAGGTTCAGGTGTGGTAATCACATCCAGGCAGCAAAGGTGATGGCATCTGCATGGTCTGCGTGCTCCATGTGTTATCCAGGGTGGGAAACCCCCCCCCGTGCCAAGAAAGGGGATTTCAGTTTCCACTCGGTTTCTCTGGATTGATGGAGTGACTGTGTAATGGGAAGAGGTTATCTGGGCCTCTTCTCCATAGGCAGGTGAAGGGTCTGACCCACACGGAGGGTGGAGCACTGGCTTTGCAATCAGGGACGTCATCCTGGTGGTTTCATCTGCCCTTCTCAGAGGTAATGCTGCTCTCGTCTCTCCCGCTGCTAATGCTGCTTTCTGCACCCCGAAAGTCCCTTTAGACCAGTGGAGCAGCCCAGCAGGAAACCATACCTTTTCCTTCACTCTCTACCAAGACAAAGCTCCCACTCCTCAATGAGGAGCCTGGCTGTGTCCCCACTCCCAAATCTTGGCCCCATGGATTACATCCCATTAAGATCCGGGCAGACCTTTCCGCCAGCGACCCCGACCAGCGCTTCCTGCAAGGAGATGGGTTTTCTCCCTGCCCTTCCCCTCCATCGTGGCTCCTCTCCCTGTGGAAACCCTGACTCTCCGTTCCCAGGCTGAACTCTTGAACCCTTCCCCCTCCAGCCCTGGCCAGGTCGTTATTTTTGACACTCTTTCCCAGCCTCATTGCACAGCTGAAAAAGAGATAGACAGCCCAACCTGGCGATGGCTCCAGCAGAGCTGGCTGTTCCCGATGCTCCCTGCCAGCCACTGGCACCCGTTCAGGTGAGCTCAGGGTGGCATGGGACTTGTGACAGCACGATGGACAGGTGCCATCGGGGAGGAGAGCAGCCTGCCATCTGGTCTTCCTACTCGTGTGACTTAGTGAGCGTGTTTTTCTTGATCTGGATCCCGCATTAATTGGTTCCCAGAATATTTTGCTACATGAATGTCACACTTCTGTCCGCTTGGCTTGCCCTGAGTTGAGCAGAGGTATTTATGAGTGGGTTTTTTTGCGCATATTTTTCACCTTTTTTAAATGCTTGGCACTATTCTGGATACCGGAACAAATCCTTCCTGTTAAAAATACAGAACTCAGTTAGTCTGGTTGGGGGTTGGAGGGAAAAGCTGTGGTTTAGCTACTCGACTCCGGCTTAGATGATGTTAAGAGTGCTGGAGAGCCCTGTGCTCCTGCAGAGGTGGAGCTGGCTGGTGCAGAGCTCAGGTCCCTTTGCCCATGCTGGTGTAATCCAGGAGTAGAAGTTAGGAAAAGCCTCCTCCTCCCCAAAAAGAGCATCAGGGATATCTGTCCTCCCTGGGGCTGGCTGCAGAGTCAGGTCCCAGGTGCCAGGGCAGGGTGGGAGCCCTGGGCTTTGGCTGCAGATCTTCCCCCCAGCACACACAGGCTTCCCCTGCTTTTGCCCACACATGACACTTGCTGGGGGGTTTTGTTTCTTGTGCGACAGCCTCTGGACCAGGTTCAGCCACACCATCAAGTTGCTGGGGCTCAGCTGCTGCGCATTGACCAGCCATGGGGGTATTGTGGCACAAATACACGATAAAACCTGTTTATTTAAACATCTTCCACGGAATTTTAAAGAAACCATCATTTGCCCCATGTGCAATTAGTGGGACTGGGCAGTAGTTTGGTTTGAACCCTGGATGGGTTAATCTACTCTGCTGAGTTCTTTGGACCAAAAGAGAAGCACCCCAAATGGATTTGAAGTCAAGCAGCAGCCTGCTAGCCTTGAACTTGAATGAAGAGCCTCTAAGAAACTTGCTTGGTTCAGACGAATAGACTTTGAACCCCGTAGCTGGTGGGAGTTTCTGGAACGGACTGACCCTGAGCCCTGACAGAGCAATCAGATTCTGTGCTAGCAGAGGGTTTCAGACCCACCAAGCAATTCTTACATCTCCGGTAGGAATCAGGAGGTCGATGGTGAGCATGAGACTGTAAACCTTATTGGAAACGTGAAAGGATCACCGAGGATCCCCTGGATTTGGAAGGGATATCCACTCACTTTCCCCTTGGAGTGGAAGGAAGCTATGCTGGAGCATAACACAGTGCCGGGTGTAGGTGTAAATTTGAAGGCTCAAAAACTAGTCAAGAAGCAGGAAAAAAACCAGTTCCTGACCCCTGTGAGGTGTTTATAATTTAACAGCCCTTCTCCAAGGGAAGCTTTCCAAGCTGCCTGTCAATCACAACCCCAAACTGCCCATATCCCAGAGTACCAAGGGCCTGGCTCTGCCCAGCTCTGGCACAACTGCCCTCAAGCCCTGTTGCAACCCTTCAGCTCAACAGGAGCTTAACTGTGTCCCACCACGGGCCAAGAGCTTTAGAGCTGGCATAGCAAAACATGATTTGAAGATGATTAAGCATCTGCCTGCGCTGTCTATTATTGGAACGGCGTCGTAGCTGAGGCTGGGGAACCATTTTCTGAGCAGCCTTCCTGGCTTCCTGAAATCGATGATGAAAGTAAGCAAAACAACATGTTTACATTCCCGCGAGCGGGTTCTCAGGTGCCACCTCGTAATTTATCTTCCTTCTTTCTTTTCCCGTATTCCCCCAAAGCGCTGAAGAAACCCCGAGGTGATCGTTCTCACTCTCGTTCAGGGGCGTTCCTCGGGCTCTGCAGAATTTCATATCTGGTTGCAAACAAACAAATAAACAAAAACCCCTTTCTTGCAAAAACGTGTGTCAGGTTTGATCAGAGGACTTGCCGATTCCTAAAATTCTGGGCGGTGACGCCTTTGTCCCTTCGAAGTTTATTAACTTACTTTTTTGTATGTTGTGCAGAAAGATAAATACCAATTTCTAGTGAAGACAAAATTCTGGCTTGGTGTTTGGAAATGCAGCTCTCCAGCCTAAAATCCTTAATTTTCTGCCTATTCAGACTCTTGGGAATTGGCAGGGTTCAGGTCTGAGCCTTCAGACTCGACAGTGAACTCAGACCAGGAGCTCTTTTCTACTGCAGGGAAAGCAAAGTGAAATCTAAGTCCGTGGATAAAACTTTGCAGGCTTGAGGTTTACAGTTGTTGGGACTTCCTTGCTCAGCAACGTTTCTGCAATGAGCATTTCATCCTTTTCTGCTTCTATTACTTACATTCGTGCCATTATATTTGTTGGATCTCTGTAGCTGGTGTAGCTGATTCCCTCCATCCATATGAAACCACTGCTCCACCTGATAGAATGAGCTGCAGCAAATATCTATTTAGCTCTATTATTTTCCAGTAACTGTAATACCAGCAAGGGGAGAAGTGCAGTACAGCACTGCGCAGACCAACCCTCGGCTCTCACTGGTGCCATAAATCAGAAATAAGAAGCTCACCTAAAGTCAAGGGGGAAAAGAAGCCACAACAGGACATTTTCCTAAATGGAAACGGCTGCAAGTCCCATATGGATGTCCTGGTAGAGTTGCCCTGCCCTGGGAGGAGGTGCCTCCATCATCCCCACGCTGGGTTTTCCCCAGGGGGATGGGAATTCATTATTTTGGCTTTTTTTGAGCCGTAACAGCATAATGTTTTGCAGAGCAGCTGAGCGGAGCTGCGACGCTCAGCCAACACAAATGCCGTGGCCTCCAGAGTAAATCAGAATAGTCCCTTTGATTTTAAGGGGGGGAGAGATGATTTGTGCAAGCAAATTTGGGGGTGATCTCAAAGCCACCCTCTCCTCCCTGTGCCCCAGTGTACTTAGTGATATTCCCTGGAGAGCGATACTAGAAATACAGATGTTGGGTTTGCCTTTCATGTTTTCTTGGTAAATATCTGAATAAATATTTATCAGTAAACAGAACAGATTTGTTTCTAAAGTGGAGTTGGCTGCCTTCGTGCATAGTTCTCGGTGAAGGGTTTTTAGGAGAGGTGGAGGGACGCTCGTGCAGAGAGAAGAAATGCAACAGAATTGGGTTTTCATCAGAAAATGCTGTTTAGCAGAACCAATTTCTATCCTCACAAAATACGCTGATGGCAAAACATTGTGTAATAAAAAAAAAACCCACCCAACAACCAAAAAAAATAAAATAGAAATTGGGAGTTTCCTTGCGAAAGGTATTGGATGTTTCCAGACTGAAAAAGCTCTGTTTTAGTTCATTCTTGAACTCATTTCAGAGGAGAATCCATCGAGAAATAATTGAACAGAGGCTCCAAACCCAGATGAAAGAGCTTGCCCTGACTGAAATGAAACATTTTGTTGAGCTTGAAAGTATTTGTGTGCTTGGAAAACAGCTCGTTGTGCATGTGCAGGGTTTGTTTTGGTGCTCCATGAAATATTTTTAAGATTTATGAGTCCTGATGGTGACTTGGAAGACAGAAAGTGCCTTTCTCGGCGCAGCTGCAGTCGTTCATGTCCCCTGTGTGGGCACCGAGGAGTTATTAAAGCAGCAAGTACATGTTGCAAAATGTATTATTTGCAAATATCATATATTTTTAATATAAATATATATATATATTAAATAAAATATCTATGCAGGTTTTGGTAGGAGCAGGGCATGTGTGGGTGCATCCCAGAGCCAGCTGAAGAGGGATTTAAACACAGAGCAGTGAGGAAGGTGATGGGATTGACTTATTTCCATTATCTATGTTACATTTGGAGGGAGATGTCCTGACTCCTTGATCCTATTTTAACCCCTCCAGGTCAGGTATCACCCTGACCAGCGCAAAGCCAGTTTGCTGCTGGGCTGTTCCCTGAGTTTGGAGTGTCCCATCCAGTAGCCCTTTTCCTTTCAAAATAGCTGCATTCCTTTGGAAACACGGAGGAAAGGAGGAAAATTTCAGTCCTTCTGCCCCTCACACCTGTATCGAACACCACCTGCGTCCTCTCCCTTTGGGAAAAGCTCCTCTACAAATGGAATGCCCACAAGTGCCCTTATGGATGTTGCCTCTCCCCCATCCCAGGAGTTTTAGAGCCGGGAGAGCATTTGCTGGAGCAGGGCTGGAAAGCGATACACGCTCGGCTCGTGTTTTGAGGGAAGGGAGGGCACCAGGGAAATGCAGGGCATGGTATTTATAGCCTGGTGCGTGATACTCCATCCAAGGAACGTGGCAGGATTTAGCTCATTTGAACGATTCGCCCAAAGCGAGTGAGGAATCTGGAAGGTGGGAGCGTCGTGTGCCCTCCTGCTCTCCAAACCCTGTTGAGCCTTTTGCAGGCAGGGCTGGAGGAGGGGGGCAGGAGGGTGTGTGAGTGAGGAGGACAGAGGAAATACCTGTTTTTTCGGGGGTATTTCCCCCAGAGCACTTGCACGGCACCCCTTTGAAAGCCACGTTTCTCTCTGCACAGATTAATATGTTCAAACCAGAGGGGCTGGGTGGAGAAATTCTGAGACCCGGTGGCTGGCTCATGCCTGTGTATTTGAGGCAAAGGTTTTCCTACCTCCTTAAAGTTGAAAACGTAGAAGAAATCCAATATTTTCACTTCTTTTAGCACTTCAGAGCACGGCAAAGAGAAAAACGTTTGGGGGAAAGGCACAGCTCTAGGCTGGGTCTTGAAATTAGTTGCCTTGAATTAGGCAATGAAATAAGCTCAGGAAAAGGAGGGGGGATTGCATCCAAATGGCTTTATGTGACAACAGGGACATGGTCGTGTCCCTTCCCTCTCTGCCAGTCCCTAGGGAGCAGCAGGTCTCAGGGTGTGTGGAAGGGCAAGGGAACACTGTTGTTGCTCTCTGGTAATCCTGGAGGGACTGGTGGAAAACGTGTGACCTGGCGTTCACATCACTTCTGCTGATGATCACAAGGAACTTCCCTGACCCTGGGAGACAGGGCTTTCGTGCAGCGCCTGTCCAACACAAACAGGAGAATTCAAAGCTACTGGATTAGGAGCTGGTGTGGCTTCCATTAACCCAAGGGTTTTGCCGAGCTGACTCCTGGAAGAGCTGTGCATCAAACGTAATGAATCAGAAGGGGAACCCATAGATCAGAGGAGCCCGATGACCCCTGGAGTTAGATAGCATTCCCGACAGCCAGCGTGTTGGGAGGGGGGGTGGCAGAGAAAAAACCAGGCTGGCCTCCTATTTATTAATTTCTTTAATGTCTCGGCACGCTCTCAGGCCCAAACTTGCTAATTTTCCCTGGTTCGTCCCTCCCAACGTGGCCCGATGTTTTTGTCAGTGGGGGTGGCTGGGGGCTGAGGCTCTGCAAGTATTAAAAGCAGAAAAGCAGGCAGGGAAGAAACGCTGCCTCGTAAGCAGGGAAGCTTTTACGGAGTTGCAAGCAAAAAGAAAAAAAAACGCAAAAAATGCTGAGCCCTTCCAGGGAATTCGCCTGCTCTTTGTTTTCTCTTTGCAGGCTGCAAATATCTAAAAATATTGATGCATTCCTCAAGCATCCATCTAAGCCCAGAAGTGCATTAGGGAGCCCAAAAGCGATGCACGCACGTGTGTGTGTGTGTAAATAGATATTGTTACACCGAGGCCGTGGGGCTGTCTTTGCTCAGTGCAACCAGATTAGTTTCATACACTGATTGAGTTCATTCGTAGGCCAAGTGGTGCACAAACTACTGGAGACGTTTCTTTTTTGGACCTTAGAAGAAACAACAAAAAAAATGGAAAATCCCTAAAGTAACTCCAGTTAGGTGAGCCCCTCGCCAGCTAGGGATGTGCCTGCACATACAGACACACAATAACTTTGTCCATTGCTGTCATAAAACTAAAGGCACTTATATGAGGGTGAGAGGTCAGGGGAGACCTTGATTTAATAACGGGAGAAACATTATTTTTCTGTTATTGATTACGCATTATCCATAGTACATTCGCTGCACTCACTTTAGATAAAGTTACATCTATATTTTTGTTAAGGAAACTTCTCAGGTCGCACAGGGGGAGCTGGGAAAGCAGGGAAAAGAAATCTGCTTTAAAAAGCTGGGGGAAATGCTGCGTTGCTGTACAGCCTCCCCCTTCTCAATCTGCTCTTCTGGGGACTGATCCTTGCACATTCCTGGAATAGTTCACTTGGTGAATGCTAAATGAATTGAGGTGCAGAAGAAACTTGGGGCAGCACCAGCTTGGAGTTCCCAGAAAGTCCAGAGGGATGGATACATCCTTACATACGTGCTCTTTTCTCCATAGCTTGTAGCTACTGGATCAGTCAAATTCAAAGTGAAAAGTTATGCTCGGCGAGAGGGAGACTTAAAAGTTCAAATGCAGGTCTGGTTCAGTGCATTCCTTCTCGTTTTCTTGCCTTCAGCTGCTTTGGAGGAGTCTACTGTGAGCATTTACTCCGTCCCTCCCAGGGGAGACTCGCAGCGGGTGGACAGTGGGTGTCATTCCAGGGGGAAATGTGGAATCAGCTCCAAGAATTGGCCCGAACTGAGAAGCGCAGGTGCCTCTGTGCTCCCTTCCCACCACAGATTAGGAGATAACGGCGTTGCTCTCAGGGATGAATCCATCTCTAGTTTCCCAGCTGAGGCTTCGTGTAAGAGCTGGGGGGAAGGGACAGGGCAGCTGATGTGAAAGAAGGAAAAAGAAGTGAGAGAAAATAAACAACCCTCAAGGAATCCAGTCCACGCAGATGGATGGTTTGTGTTACAGGGAGAGGAAAAACCTCTTCACGGGGTGTCAGCACTTGGGAAATCTTTCCTCTAAAAGTAGATTTTGGGAGGGGGAAAAAAAAAAAAAAGAAAAATAGAAGGTTTTATTTTTTCAGCATTGCAAGGTTAGGTATTGGGATTTACCCACCTGAGACCTCCATCCCTGGGAGCACAAAGGGCTGAGGGGGATGCTTGCCTCTTCTCTGGGAGAACAGATCATTCTCTGGGCATTTGATCCCATAGGAAAGGGCTGCTGCTGCTCTGTGACCCCATTACAGACTCTCTCAGGTTGACGGGTCAGGCAGTGCCTCTTCTGGGTTGTGGGTATGATCCTGTGTGGACTCCCTTCTGCACAGAAGGGGCAATTCAGTGTCCCTATAACATCTGTAATGCTGTGCCCCAGCTCTGCCCCCAGCCCTGCCTCTCTCAGTGCACAGGGGAAATGGCAATCAGCAGCCGTTCCATCCAGGTTGATCTCAAATTATGCTGTTTCTTTTCTCAACCCCCTTGGCACATCAGGGGATGCAACTCTGGGTCTGTCTAGCGAGGAAATAAACACGAAAGTTTCTCTCTGTGAGAGATGTAAGTGGAATTGCCTTTTTGCCAGAGACAGCAAAACTCTGGTTCTCCATTAGTGGTACAAATAAAACACCCGTGGACCTGATAAGCATTGGGACACCAGTTTCTGTGATTTGGCCAAATCAGTTGGGTATCCTGGCTGAAGTCAGGGCAGTGACTTGCTTAATTAATTTACCTAATTCATCTCCATGAACACAGTGACAACTCCCCACACCAGAATCCTGGTCCCAAAGCTGAGCATCACTTGGATCGCTTTGGAATATTTGCTGCCATGTCCCACCGTCACTTATGCTTTTCACTAGTGCACTTAATGGTGATTTCTTTGGGGGTTGTTTTTTTCCCCACTATTTTCTAGTGGTAAAATCAGCCATATCCAGAAATCAGGATGATGTACTTGGGTCACTCAGGTGCTCCGAAGGGTGGTGTGGTCCCTGTTGCCTTGCCTGGTCAGGATCATGTGTTTTGTTCTGGGATATATTCATTTATATGTAAAGTTATATATCCATTTTTACTGCTGGCATACTCATAGCAGGGCAGTTTGTGCAGATAAAGCTTTGAAGTAAACTTGTCTGAAAACTCTCCTAAAAGTCTGGTCGGGGAGTTTCTCCACTTGAAAAACACTCGTGCCTTAAATCAGGGGATTGATTTAAACACAGTTCTTAAATCAACTTAAATTAATGTTCCTGCTACAAGGAGCATTCATGCAACACTCATCTCAGCCCCTGCAATCAGAGCCTCCAAGCTTTTCTTCAGAAGTAAATAGGAAAAAAAAGAAAAGGAAAGCAGCCCCTGAGCTGAATCACAGCCCTCTCGCTCCCACGCAAAGTGGAACAATTACAGAAAAAAAAGGATGCTTTTGTTTTAAGTGTAGAACCAGTCATAATAGGCACAACAGGGAAGTACTTAATAGGGTTTCAGCTTGCAAAGCAGTAATTAGAGATGATATTCCTCTGATTGCTCAAGGCTGCGTTTGTGATAGGTCATCCCTCAGTCGGGGCTGAATATATGTGATGTGGAGGCCCATACTTGCAACATTACAAGGCAGGCATGCTTTTCTTTAATCATTATTATTTCAGTTACAACCCAGATGAGTGATCCCAGCTGGTAGATAAGAATCAGACACACACAAATAGGGCTCATCTTTCTTAACATATGGAAACCTGAATTGCAGAAGTAGTCTCCATCTCAAACCCTGCTCAGCCCCCGTCCACCCAGGCGGTGTTTCTGTCCTGTTTTAGCTGTAGTTAATTGATGAGGAACTATCTAACCCAAGCACAACTTCTCACCGGCTGTAGGGCCATAGATAACTTCATTTATAAGGGCTTGAAGTCCTGCCTGGCTCCTCCTTTTTTCTGAGCTCGAGGTACCGTCTTCTCCTGGCCAACTCAGACACACATTTACCATCTGCTCCTTCTTCCTCTTGGTAACAACCTTCCTGTCCCAACTACCAGGTATCCAAATACTTTTTCTTTAAATCCAGGGGAAAACAACTCCTGCTTTTATGAGATATTTCCGATAGAAGCTTTAGAGGGAATTTGCCTTCATTTAAGGGAGTAGCTGCGCTGTTGGAACAGCAACAGGACAAGCCCAAGGCAGGCACTCATCTTCCATATGTGAACATGGTTTGTCCTTTATATTAAAAACTAGAGGGGGTAGAAAAATCCCCTGATGAAGGGGAAGGGGCAGCAATGTCTAATCACTGCAGAACCATCTTGAGCTAATTGAGTTTGTCTAAAATTCGTCCAGCCTTTAAGGTTTAATAGAAGATGATGGTCTTAATGCATCACATGCCTTGGAGTAAATGGATACTCTGCTTTAAAGGCCCTGTTGATGTTATGTGAAGGGGAACAACAGTTGTTATGATTCTGAAACTCAGATTGAACCCAATTAATCAATGCTGAGATGATTTGAATCATGTGGCATGCATGGTCACCTCTCTGATATTCTATCCTTATCCCTCCCTAGACTGAGACATGATTGATGTCAACTGTACACCGAATTTTCAAGGGGAAGGCTGAGCCAAGTCATTTGGACAGAGAAACAAATTAGATCAAAAGTGTGATCCAAGGGAAAGGAGATCAGTTTCAGAGCAGAAGCTTAAATTTCTTTTTATACCTTGGGTGCTCTGTCCGGGTACACATGCCTTGGGGATTGCACCAAGTGCTCTGTGTGTGTGTGTGAGAGAGAGAGAGAGAGAGAAAGCACCACCTCAGGTAGGACATTCAGCAAGAGATGACCACACATGCCTCGGTCAAAACCCCAAAGTGCAGAACTCATCAGCAGGAACGTTTGCATCTTCGGGCAGCTCTTAATGTAAAAATAATCCCCAGCCATCCTCAGTTCTTAGGTTACAGCCAGCCGTGGTTACCTTGTGACTTTCCCTGGAGAAAACGGAGCAGGAGGAGGGAAGGGAAGGAGGGGGGAGCAGCACCCCCGGCCCCCGCGCTGCGTTTCACACCCGCTGTCCACCTTTGGCTCCCGGCGTTTGCGCCTTCTCCAGCCTGCCAAGCTTTGGCCGGGGGTTCGCGGGGAGGGGGGGCTTGTTGATCGCACCCTTCATTTCCTTGGGCTTCTCCTGCCGGATTACAGGGAGCAGTGGGAGGACTGGGTGGCTTAATATGGGTGTTTCTAAGGACTGAGGGTTGGGTTTTGTTTCTTTTTGTTTGTTTGTTTCTTGTTTCTTTTTGTTTCTTTTTTGTTTTCCTCCTTTTTCTTTCCTTTTTCCTTTTCTCTTTTTTATTCCTTTTCCCCTTTTTTCCCTTTTCTCCTTTTCCTTTTCCCCCTTTTCTTATTCTCTTTTCTCTTTCCCCCCCTTCCTTTCTTGTTTCCTTTTTTGTTTCTTTCTCTTTTTTTTTATTCTTTTGGGCTTTTCCTTTCTCTTCCAGAGATTCCACTGATGCTCTCCTCTCCCCCTCACCCCCTGAACCTTGTGCCACCGGTTTGTGGGTGGGCAGACTGTCCTCGCCACGCGTGGGCACTCAGTTTTGCCCCCAAAAAAAGAGCGAGCGGGAGCGCTGCCCCGCCGCATCTGCCTTATCCCCGCTTGGCGGTGTAATAGAAACTCGCTGCTCCTCCATCTCGAGCTCACAAAAACTTGGCATTCGAAGAAAACTCGCCCAAAGCCCTGCGATTTGAGCAGGGGGGTTGTGGTGCAGCTGCCCCCTCTGGTTCCCTGCCAGGGATGGGCTGTTGCCGTGACTCCCCGGGATGCTGCGGCTCAGGCTGCTCTCTTATCTTGTCTGAATGCCATGACAGCGGCGGTATGTCACATTTATTTCCTACAAGGAGCTAAAATCACTTTCGCTTCAGCCCATGTCGCCTGCGGGAAGCGGGGGGGACCGGGATGTCACCACCCCGTGGGGCCGGGACCGCGCAGCGGCTCCGCAGCCGGCGGAAGGTGAAGGCACAGGAACCCCGAGTTCCCCAGAGTGTTTCTATTAAAGGGGTTTTAAAGCCTTTGCGTCCACAAATTTTGGGTGTCTGTCTCCAGCTCCTGGCGCTGGCAAGGCTGGAGGACAGCGGGCTGGGAATGCCGGAGTTTGCTGATGCTAGGAAATAAGGAATACAATTTTTTTTTAATAGGAGCTTTCCTTAATTATGATATCAAGCGATTCCGTCTAATTTTGATTAAAGCGAGCGTTTTAACAGTTCAATACAACCCCGTCTCATCTCTTTAATAGCTCTAGAAGCGTCTGCGGGGGAAAGATACCTTAAGGAAGTTAAATGATGTCAAGATTATTTTTCATTACTGCAGGTCTGTACAGTTAGAAAAGCAACAAACACTGTTAATCTGGTTCAGTGAGGGGGCAAAGCCTTTAACTACACTTTTTTTTTTTTTACTCATTAAGTTCATTTGTGCAAAACCTCTTGTAATATAATTGCGTGTTTATACTACCTTTGCTCGTTTTCCTCCTTTTTTTTTAACCCCCAATCGAAAAAAAATCACTGCTGCTGAAAATCGCTGATTATCCTGACACATTTTTCCCCCCCAGTGGAAACGCTGATGAGTGGAAGCACAAGAAATAGGAAATTCTGACGGGAGATCTATTGTTTTTCAGTAAGATCTGAACAATAAATGTCATGTAAGGCTCTGCATGTGTATATGTGTTAATTAGAGACTGGATAAATAGATGCACAGAGGAATATAAATAGTTTCCTTAAGTTTCCAGAGCTGGGCTATAGTTTACGTTACAAACAAAAGAAAATTCGGGTTGATTTTTTTTTTAATGGCAGCGCATAAAACCTCACTTTTCTCAGCACCGTCCATTCAGCCCTTCCTGTCTCCTATCCCGAAAAGAAAAAAAAAAAAGAAAAGAACTGGGAAAATGGGGAAGTAAGCGCTGCCTCAAGACTTTGAACGGTTTAAATTCATCCCCGCTTCCTCTAGAGCCGAAATTCTCGGGAATTCGCACATCATCGGCGGGGAGAAGCGATAGGGGCGAAGCCCACGCTTTTCCTTAACACCTGGCCAAGAAGGGTTTGGGGTGAAAACACTGAATTTTGGGCTGCCAGGGTGTCACTTTTCTCTCCTTGCAGCGTTTCTGCGGAGCTTCAGCGGCCGCGGCGGGGGCTGAGCGGGGTGCGGGTGTTTTGTTGTCCCCCCTGTCCTTGTGTCGCCAGTGCTGTCCCACTGCTCAGAGCTTCCAACCCTCCACACCAGCGTCATCATCCTTTCGCACCTCCAAAAAAAAAAACCAAAACCCAAAACCCAAAAACAAACAAAAAAGCTACTTTTATCTTAAAAACCAAACCGCTTGCCTCAAAACAAACCCCAAACAGACAAATCCCAAGTCTTGGGGTGAAGGCGCCGTAGCACCCCCATCCAATCCCCTTCCTCCTTTCGGAAGCCGCCCCGTGTTCCTATCGATTTTATTCCTTGCCCAGAGCCTCCTACAAAATGCCATTTGCCGGGATGTTTTTCCCTGCGCAGCCTGCGTATCGTCACTCAGCGGCAGAGCTCCCTCCATCCTCCCTCCTTTTGTGTCCTTCCAGCCCTCTGTCTAATTGTATTCCCAATTGCATTTGCTTTGATGGATTTACTTCCTTTCATAATTTCCCAGTTATGGACCCTGGTTTTGCCTTCCCAACACTTAGTGTGGAAAAAAATGTCCTTTATGTGCTCAAGTTGAGGAGAAATCTCTTGCTTTGAAGGTCTCTGCTGGGATGTATTAGGGGTTCTCCCCTTTTTTATCAGGCCTTCATAATTTCCCCTTTTTCCAGCGTTCCTGTCGTGTCTCCCCATTCCCTTGCTGATGTTTTTACGACTATAACCCGCTTATGTCTCCCCAAAAAGATAGGTAGAGAGCAAAAGCGGGGAAAGCCTTAAGGAGAGGAGTGAGGGGCGCGTGGGGGGAGACGGAGGGAGAGGGCAGGAGTTAGTGCGGGAGGGGCAATGGCAAAATCGGGGGTGACCTGCCACTCTGGGGGTGCTCACTGCACCTCTCTATGGTGCTTAATGCATAAAACAAACCGCTGTGCGGATGGTGGGGAGGGTGCTCGCCCTGGGAGCTGATAATACTGATGGAGATGAAAAGGGTTTCGAAGCAAATAGGCGGCTGGGACTTAAAAACCCGAGAGCTGGGAGGTGGGCAGGGATCGGGGCTCTGGGAGCACCTCCGGAGCCCGTCCTGGAGCATCCCGAGCCCGCGGCCGCTCTCCCCGAGCTGCCCCGGTTTTGCGGGGAGCCCTCCAGCCCTGCGATGAGGAGAAGAGGGCTTTGCTTCCCAGTGCCAGTCTGTGGGACAGTCCTGGCACTGCCGGCTCTGGGGAGGGCGGGATGCGCCACCCCCGGTGTGGGCGAAGGTGGGCTTCAACCCTCCCTGGAGAGCAGCCGGCTTAAGGGGCACCAAACCCCTGCTCGTCAGAGAGGGACGTAGCGGAGTGGGAGGAAATCCCGAGGGAAGGAACCTGCTTCTATGGGAGTGACGGGACCCTGGAAGCAAAGCTCCCCCCGGGAGCCCCCGGGCGGGGAGAGCGCTCCTGTCACCCTCTCGGAGGTGACAATTTCGTTTAGGTCGCTGAGGACATAGAGGTGGGATGTGCCCTAACCCGGAGACAGCGGTCCTTGTGCTGAGCTCCCCTCTATACCGGGGAGGTGCGGTAGGGGACCCCCGTAGCCCCCTCGCCCTGGTTTGGGGGAGGGATGATGCTGTGCTTGTGCCTCCGCAGACCCGCTGCTTATTTTCTGCTTTTGGGGAATGCTGCTCCCCCCCTTCCCAGTCCGGCGCCGTCCTGGTTTAAAAAATTTGCAACGTTAGTGGTTATAGATATTTTCTCTACAGGGACAGACGTGGGTTAAGCGGAGATGAGCGGGAGGAGGCCGGGGGGGTCCGGAGGGCCAGAGCCCATCGCCGACCCCCCGAGCCCGCTCCCATCTTCCCCCCCCGCTCCGGGGGGATCCTCCATCCTCCCTACACAGCTCTGGCAGTGGCTCCCGCACATCTCGGGAATGGGAGCTGAGTCTCCAAGGATGCTCTAGTCGAAAGAATGCGGGCGCTGGGGAAGTGGATGCAGATTGGACTTGGACTCAAACCCGGTAGAAAACGCCAAAAAAAAAAAAAAAAAAAAAGAAAAGGCGGAGCTGGCGGCTAAAGAAGGGGGATGCGGGAGCAGCTTGGAGGGGGGACATCTCCATGGGCACAGAGCAGCTGGCTGTCCCCACGGGTGGCTCCTCGTAGGGTGTGTGTGGGGGAACCTTCAGCTTTGGCTGTCTTTGGGAGCAGGAAGAGACAAAACATTCCTTTTTCTCTTTCCCTTCATTCCCCCCCTCCCCGTGTCCCTGTGCTGAGCAGTGATTACGTGGGGCGTGGAGCAGGACACATCTTTCTGCAAGGGGCTGAGCCCTTTACCCACTCGTGTCCCATTTCACGAGTTTGTCCCCAGGTGGAGATGAATGCCCGATGCATTGGACTTAGAAAAAATATTTTCAAACCCTCTCAAAACTTTTTTCCATGGCCTCCCTCCCTCTCTCCCTCCTTCCCTCTTGGGTGAGCAGCTCCAGCAGTGGCCAACTCACCCCCGGTGAGCTCATACGGGGGAAGAGGGGTCAGGCAAAAAGGGGGCGAAAGGTTATTGAGGCAAGAAATAAATCCCAACACCCTGTTCCCCCCATGTCCTTTCTCCTGTCCCATGTATCAACAACAACAATAACAGCCAGGCTGACACTCCAAGCCGTTTAGGGAACAATCCTTTTAATCGGGGAATAATCCACGGGACACTTTAAAGAAAAGCTGGAGCATTAACCCTGTGCCCCAGTATAATTCTTCCAAGAAGCATCTGGTACTTATATCACAACATGGGATTAGCTTTCTCCCTGCAAGTCCTGCAAGATCAAAGGGGTTTTCCTGTGCTCTGCAGGGACCTCAGCGAGGTGCCCCTGCTCCTCCTCTGTGGCCATGGCAGGGGGTGTCCCCACAGGACACGTGTGGGCTCCTGAGGCATTTCTGTGAGGAATGAACTCTGATGAGCCCAGCTGAGCCTTTTGCCAGGGCGAAAGGGAGGTTCAGGGCTTGGCTGGGTGGGGGTTATTTTAGGGCTTATCCCACCCCCTTCTGTGCAGCCAAGAGCTACTTCTGGACATTACGGCCCCAAACTTTGCAGCTCTCCAGCTCAGCAGCTTCAGTGGGAGAGACCAAAGCAAAAGCTGCTCTTCAAGTAATAGCACAAGAAGACATGGCCTTAAGTAGCCCCAGAAGAGGTTTAGACTGGGTAATAAGAAAAATTTATTCACTGAAAGGGCGGTCAAGCATTGGAACAGGCTGCCCAGAGAAGTGATAGAATTGCCATCCCTGGAAGTGTTCAAAAAACCTGTGCAGATATGGTACTTGGGCACATGGTTTAGGGGTGAACCTGGCAGGGTTGGGTTAATAGTTGGACTCAATGATCTTAGAGGGCTTTTCCAACCTTAACAATTGTATGATTCTGTGATTCCCCTGTCCCTGCTCCCCTACTCATCCTGCTCCACCTCCAGTTTAGGCCTCTCTGGTGTTCTTGGGCTGGGTCATAAAAAGATTTACAAGACACTGTTAAACCAGCAATAAAAACAATTAACTTTAAGGGCGCCTTGGTTGGGTTTTTCTCTCTTCTCTCTTCTTTACCCCTGTGCCTGCAGCAGGACAGGGGCAGTGCAGGACCTGGTGGGGAGAGACCCCAGGGAGGGAGGAGGCAGCCAGCTCCCAACACCCTGCCTTGGGGTCTGAGGAGGGGGTTAACTCAGCCAACCTGGGTTTTTGGGAGGTTTGGGGTGTGTCTCCCTCTCTGCAGCCTCAGAGGAGCTGCTGGGCACTCCCCACACCAGCAATGGGACCTTCCACCACTCCCTGGGGATCCCCACAGGGCACTCCTGACCTTTGCCAGGGCAGGGATGGAGGAGCAGAAACCTGCTCCCATGCCTGGGGCTCTGCCCTGCCCAACTCTCGCCAAGCCCCATCAAATATCCCACAGTCCTAGGCTAAGTCAAGGTATTTTTCTTTCTTTAAAATATGGGAATTCATTTCTAAGAAACTGGAAATGCCAACAGCAGCTATAAATCAGAAATGGCCAGAGGATGAACATTATCCAAAGTGAAGCAATTTAGTAAAATCATCTCTTTCCTTCCATCTTCCTCCCCCTTTCTCCCCAATGAAAATTAAATTATTAGCTCAGCAGTATAAATGATAGTGTGGCACCAGTTGGAGATGCTGTTTGGGGTGAGTTCATTAAATAAATGGCATAGAGAAAGATTTGCAAAAATACAAATAAAAATTGATGTTTACTTTTACTGATCACTAAGGCAGCTTATCTGTTAATAATGTGATAGCAAACATATTTCTTGTAATGGCAGAACAGAGGATCTTCTTTTCTTGCAGTACTTCTGTATCGGTATTTGAACATCTGGACAGATTGTACAAAACATTTGCTGAAAATAACATTGCTTCGTTGATCTTAGAAGTTATTAAAAATAAAAGAGCTGGCAACAGAAAGGAATCATAAAGTACATTTGGATTTCATATGAAATTTCCACCCTGAAATAAAACCGTAGTGTTTTACAGAAGATGAGAGATCCCAACCAAGTCAGGCTTGCGTAAAAAAATCATCAACCTAAAGATTTCAACATATGAAATTATAAATCCCTCCTGAGCAGAAGCCTGGCTGAAGCAGCACTACTGTAGCTGACATTCCCAAACCAAAACCCTGGGATTACGACTACGACCCCCACAAACTGCATGTCGAGAGGCTTCATCCCTGAGTTCACTTGCAGGACATGGGCCTGGAGAGGAGATGGGCTAAACCGGACTGAAACCTTTCCTTAGCAGGGACTCCCATACCCCTGGGATGAACAGGGGCAACATTTGTCATGCCTTCATCCTCCTGCTTTTTAAAGCCCGGTCGGCTTATTTCTCACGCTCTCAAACGCAGAGGAGTCTTATTAGCACACAGATGCCACCGTGCAATTTGCTTTAGGTTTGCGCCTCGAGCTTTGCTTCTGTGCGAGTGTCCAGAGAGAGAGAGAGAGGGAAAGAAGTGTAATTATCCAGCTACAGCTCTGCTGACACAGGGCAGGGCCACGCCGACAAGCCACGGCCTGTCAGCTGCTCCACACTAACTGTCCGTGGGGCTGCTCTTACCCCATCCCAAACGGGAAGTCACCCAGAGCAGCTCCTCCTCCTTGCCTTTTCACCCCGTGTAGCTTTGCCTACCTTTCTTCTTCCTAAAAATATTCGCTGTATGCTTTGGAAACATCGCAGTTCGTCGCGCCGTGAAAGAGGGAGATCAAAAATTATCGGGGCAGAGTTTTAATCCAGTCACATCTTCGGTGGTTCCAACACTGCAGAAACTTTCCTCTGCAAAGGGTGTATTAATTGCTGGCTTCTTTATCTCTTCCCCCTCTGTATGAAGAGCAGAGAGCGGCTGCAGCAGCTGCACCATCTCAAGGCACCGCTCGCACCCGGGCAGTAAAAGCACGAACAGGGAGTTGCGTGCAATGAAACATCAGGGGTTCCCAGGCATCAGCAGGGCTGTGCCCCTCAGTGCCAGCTCTTGGCATGCCCTCGGCCCGGCCATTCCTCCCTCTGCCAGCTCTTTAACATTTCTTTTTCCCCGCTCGGGGTGTATCCCTGAGTTCATGGTTTAACTCCGGTGGCGAGGGGTTTGTTTTCCAGTTACCTTCGCAAACCTCGTAGAAACCGGCTTTAGACTCTGAGGCTGGAAAACGCTGTCCAAGCCCATTCCCAACACGAGGAGTTTGTCCCAGCTATCCATGGGGAGCGCACACACAGGCAGTTAATGCGCTCCAGCTAACGAGCAGTAACTCGTTAAGTTTCAGTGACTTAGTCCTTTATGTTCGCTTGTCTGTAAGGGAGAGACCACACAGAAGCAGAAAGAGCAGCCAGCTTGCTGTGGCCCTGCTGGCCAGAGTCAAAGGGGAGGTGATAATTATTTGTTTGGACTCTCCTGTTTTAGGAGAGTTGCCGGTTGTTTATTTTTGAGCCGATCAGGAGTTGAACCGTGTTCGCCTTGTGGGTTTTAAGCCGGACTAGTGAGGGAGCGGAGGCTTTGCCTACAGCCTTTGAGCAGGGCGTAGGGGCGAGGAGGGCAGAGGATGCTCGGGATGAGGGGATGGGACTGCTCTGGGAGTCATTTGGGAATCTCAGCTAATGATAATTGTGTCTTGGAGGTGTCACACGCGGGCCGCCAGCAAGCTTGGGAAGACAGGCACCCCTGACAGCTATCTCGACAGTGGGAGGGGGGGATTAGGGGATGGTTTTATGGTTTTTAAGTGCCCTCCTTTCCCAGCTTTGTGACAGATAGCCAAAGGGGGGAAAAAAGGATTCTGTTTCCTTGCCCTGCTCTCGCTGGAGCTCTGAGAGAAAGGGAGACAAAGCCCAGGCTTATCTCCTAAGTGTTTCCCACTGCCTTGCTTAGCATTTTGCCTCCTCTAATTCCAGCTGTGGGCCCCTTAATTCTCCTCCAGGGTTGTAGATGGGGTTGGAGGCGAGGCTGGGCACATTGTAGGACCAAGAGACCCCACAGCTTGACCCATGTCAAGCTCCCATTCTGATGTGGGGATGTACAGAACAGGTCAGGAGAGAGCAGAGATTGGAGCTGTGGATTCATGGGTCAGGCTTGTGGCTGCTCCCCTCTAGCAGGACACTAAAGGTTCACTGTCACCAGCCCAGTGTTCCTGCCGGTAACCTGAGCCCAGACTTTCTTATCACCTCCCAAGGGAAGGCAATAGCAGCGTCACACATAACTCCTTGGGGCAGGAGAACAACAACATGGAATTGCTACTTTAAAAAGCCAGTCAGAGATAAGCTTTTCTGCTTTTCCTTCGTTGGTTATACAAGCACTACTTAGGGAAAAAAAAATAAAAACAACATTGGAGACAGACTTGAAACAACTGCTCTCTGCTGGAAGAGCGTGCATGTGAGATATGGAGTAGATTACAGCTTGACATGGCACGTAAAAACACTCTTTCCTTTTAACACCTTTATTGCAAGTTTTAAAGGGCAATCAAAATACGTTCTTAGCTGTTTGCTTCTGTGCTATAAAAGGACACTCATACCTGTGAAATCTCATGACCTACAAATAGTGAAAATGGTGTATTTTTTTGCGTCAGTGACCTTTGGAGCGAGGCTACATAAATAATACGTAAGCTAAGCGTTGGAGATGCATTGTACAACAGGAGGACGGCGGAGACGGTGCTGGTTTCCACCGAAGCGAGTGAGAAAAAAAAGCATCATGAGCATTTGCTTAAGGAAAACGAATGCAGTCCTGAGGTAGCATTGTTTCTGTGAAGTCAGTGGAATGATGCCAGCCTGTGTTGGCCCTTGGAGAAATGCACAATCACGCTTGGAGGAAGGCACCTGTGCATGATCTTAGATCCTTCCCTACCTCTCAGATCTCCATCCCAAAGTTTTCTTTAGTGCTTTTTCTCTGGGAGGTCTGCATGGATGGATTTATGTCTGAGGGGCTTAGAAAGGAGTAAAAGAATGGGTGGACATTTTTAAAAAAATACCCCAAATGGCCATAACTCCAGGCAAGAGGGAAGGGCAGTGAGATTTCCCTCCCTGCAAACTCTGCTCCCTTTGGTATTATTTTTATTTCTGCTGCTTTGTGTTTTATTATTGGTTTTTTTGTTATTTTTTGGTTATTGTTTTTCCCCCACCCTGAGTCAAACTCGATGAAAGTCTGAGAATGAAGTCCAACAAGTGAATTTCGTGGCCTTGCCTACACGAGGTCATGAGATTTTGCAAGAGCCCAGGGACCGGAATGCCTTGAGCTTTGATTCCTCAGTCACACCGCGGCTTGGCAAGGCGGTTTTCTGCAGAGCTGGACTCCTCCAGGTACCTGGCCCTGCTTTGCCGTGCTGTTTGGAGGAAGGTGCAGGAGCAGTGGTAGCACTGGTTCGGCCGGGTGGAGTCTGACTCCATCCCGCTGCTGTCTGGAAACGAAGCAAATGCCTCTGCCCCCACTATCAGCCCTGTGCATCATATGATTCATGCTCGAGGAGGCCCAGAATTACAGCTGTAAGGCACATTGTGTTTAGGCTCACGAAAATCGTTCTGTCATAAAAGGGCTGGCGTTGCGGGCGTGCTGGGGAGGGGGAGAATAAAAAATAGAAGGAGTCACGGAGACAAGAGAGGCAACCAGCCATCTTGTGCAATCAATACCCCTGCTATCGTTTCCTTCCACAGGGCGCAGTTCTCTTCAAATGCCAAGCACCTTGCTCGGGGCAGCTGCCTTGCTCTTCCTTGGGGGCACGGGGAGGGCATGGACCCACTGCGAGCATCCCTGCTGCCTTTCGTGCCCGTACGGCAGCCACGTCCAGCCTTTCCCTGCTCTCAGCATGCCTAAAATGTATCAATTTTCATTTGGTTCCGAATTATCCTGGCATGACTTGATTAAAGGCTGGTTGAAATGTACCATGCAATCTGGCTCATCTCCACGCTGCTCTTTCCTTTTTTTATTTTTTTTCCCCTCTGCGTAACAAGGGGCTGGATTTGATGTGAAGGACCTTTTCCAAGGCAGTGTCCCAGAGTGGAGCTGCCAAGGTGGAGGGTAGCGAGTAAGTGAAAAACATCCCAAGTAGTTGCTGTTTTCCTTTGTTTGGGAAGTGGGGAGAGGACGAAACATTTCACCATCATCTTTGCTACACCTGAGGTGCCACAGCAACCCTTTGTTTGCTCCTGTGCCCTGTGCCACACGTGGCACCTGCCAAAGTGCAGCATCCCCTCACAACGTGCAGGAGAGTCGTTTCAGTGCCAAGCTGCTGCCAAGGAAATCCCCATCCCCACTCCTTGTCCAGCACCTTTCAGCTCTGGAAGCTCTGGAAGGCTCCTTTGCCCAAGCCATGGGCTGGGGTGTGATGGGAGCAGGTCCTGAAAGACAGTTGGTGACAGAACCAGTTCTCTCTCATCCCTTTCCAACTGGATTTGGGAAAGTCCGGTTTAGGCTGATACCCAACTGCTGCTCAGCTGTATTTGCAGGCATCCCACCCTTCTGTATGATACTCCTGGATCCCCCTGATTTTAGCAAGCACTCCCACCTAGGCTCGACTTAACTAAACAGTATTTATTTGCCAACGAAGCACGATGCTCGCTTTCTCCCATGGGTGTTTCTCAGCCAATGGGTCACAGCCCATGCAAGCTTAGGAAAAACAGCCAGTGAAGGGAGGGAGAAGTGAGGGGGAGGGAATTGCTGAAAACTTTATTGCAGTCGAAAGCCAAAAAAATCCTGCTCCTCCGCTTTCCTGGTGCCAGGTATTCTTTGTCAGCGCGCTCTCGAAATGTCTGCCCACGGAGGGAGCGCGGGGATGGAGAGGTGTCCCTGAAATCTCTCTGGGTTTACTTTTATGGGGAGTGAATGGGAATAATAACAGGTTTTTGGTGTTGTTTTGAGTTGGTTTTGTTTTTTTTTTCCCTGAAGTAATCGAAAGAAAGGCTGATGAGTTGTTCTAGATCAGGCTCTTCTCTGCAGCACGGGTACAGGATCGGCGTTGTTAGTGTGCTCCTGTTTATTATTCTACCAGGTCTAATTGCTATTAGTCATAAAGTCATACTACAGTTAACTGCTTTCCAAATTCATCCTGGGGACACCTCTCCTAAATTATTTCCATGCTGGTCATTTGCCATTTATTTCCTTCTCCTCTGTTTTCTGTCTCAACAAGTTTTTAATCTATGACAGCACTTTATCTCCCAACCCCATGATTATAAAATTTCCTTCAGAGACTCTACTGAAGGGCTTTATCAAAAGCCCTTTGAACCTCTCCATAAATTAGAATCTCTGTTCTCCTTTTCTTACTATTTTGTTAACTCTTTCAGGGGTTCAGAGGGATAAGGAAGGTTTAATTCACCTTTGCCAAGACCAGATTCCCATCTCTTTTCCTTTACTCAAGGCAAATTTAAATCACTATTCTGGCATTATTTTCTCTTTTAATCACCCCTCTCTCTCCCTGCCCACCACATCCAGATCCCTGGCTTGGGACCACGTGTCGGTGCTCTCCTAACTGGGGTATGGCCTTGACTGAGCTCCCATCTCCCCTCTACTCTACCTGGCACTGGTGATTGATAACATGGAGCAGATCCTGCTGATGCTTAGTGAGCAGAGCCCTGGCTGCTGGGGAATGGTGCTGATTTACTCCGGCCCACGTGTGATGCCTTTATTTTTTTTTTTTTGCTGGCAACAGACACTTTATTCTCACAAGTATTTGGCATTCTCAGATAATCTTCTCTTGATATTTCTCCATTTGCTGCTCCTTGGCTGTGGCCTGGCCTCTCATTTTGATAGGAGGTGGCCCTTGCTCCCTGCTGTTATGAGCAGATCAAAGGGGTAGGTAGGAGCAACCTTGTCTGAAGGACGGAGTGTTGGACTGGCACTCTGGAGCCTTGGATTATTTCTCCCTGCCTCTATCCCTGACCAGATAAGTAACCCAGGGTGAGTCAGTTCAATTCTCCTTAACCCTCCCATTTTCCCTCCCACACTCTTTCTGTCTCTGCAGCTTAGCTTTTAATATATCTAGTGCAGGAAATTGTCTCTCGCTGTGTGTTTGCACAGTGCCTGTTGCAATGAGATCTTGGAGGAAAAATCATTAGTCAACTTGGAAATCTTTTTCTTGAATATCTGAATCTCCTTTCCCTCTTTGATGGATTCTTTCCTGTAACTTATTCTCTGGCTTTGTGTTGGTAATACACAATTATTCCTTTTTCTTCAGACAGTTGCTAGGAAAAGGAGATTTAAGTGGCTTTGCCCTTCCCCTCCATTCCTTTTCCCTAGTACCTCTTGACTGCAAATGGTGGCTTCACTCACAATTGACTGAAAGCTTTCTAAAATTTTTGTGAAAAGAGATGGCAGTGGGATAGAGCAGGAGACCCCACTAAAGCAGGGAGTATTAGAGCAAACACTCATTTTTAGAGTAGAAGACTGAGGATCCGCACTGGGAGCAGCTGCTTGGTGCCCAGAGTAGGTGATAAAGCCAACACCGGTGTCCATGTGTTAGTGGGTGCTGGAGAAACTGCTCGACAGAGAGTCCATCCCTTGTGCACAACCCTTGGGGGACAAAGGAGGGATGATTTCTTACCTGAGCCTCAGTGGGACTTAATTAAATTGGGAAATCAGCCGTGAGTCCTGGTTCAGAGCTGGTGCTCGTGGCCCTACGTGCTGCTTGTGACAGAGGCGTCTCCTGGCAAGCACAGGCACCGAGCCTCCTGTGAGGCTGGTTGGAAATACCTCCCCTGTGCCCACACACTGAGCTCTGGGGCAGAAGAGGGGGAAGACATTGCCTGCTTTCCTCTTTTCCCCTCTAGATATCTCCTCAATGAAAGCGCAGAAAGGTTGGATTTGGGGCTCATTAATAGCACACCCTGTTATCAGCTGAGTGTAACAAACCGCCAGGTTTGGATGCCCTGATTTTTTTCCGAGTGGGTGGTTTGGAAGATGACGGAGTTGACTTTCTGGAGCACTGCAAAATCCTCCCTCCAAATATTTGGCTGCTCGGCAGCCCTGAATACTGAAGCCCTTAGGGCATTTTTGAGCTGGGAGTGTGGAAAACGAGGAATCCTGAATGAACAGACTCGTGAAAATTAGAGGTTTCTCTCTGCTGTGCCTCAGTTTACTCATAAGTAAATTGGGCAAAGTAATCCTTGGGCTTTCGCCCCAGGGGCCCCCGAGTCAAAATTCTTCAAAGTCCTTGAAGGCACTTGAATGAAAGACTCTGGATCCAATAATTACAGAGCGTTGGGCTTGCATGAGGCTATGAGATAGGGAAACCTTTGCCAGGCAGGGTTTGGAGAAGAAAATCAGCATCTTCCTGCCAAACCCTCCGAGGGGAAAATGGAAGATTTACTGTTGCAAGCGTCAAAATCAGCTGTTGTCATTTAAGGCCATTGCAAATGGATTTGTGGCGAGACTGCATTTGCACAAACCTGGCTACCAGGAGGGAAGAGCAGCCTGGCCAGGGTGAGGCTGCTGGTGGTGGTGGTGGGATTTGCATAGGAGCAGGTTAGGAGGCAGCGCCTGCGTGGCCAAAGTCAGCTCAGCCCTCCCAACCCAGCTCATTTCCTTAAGCTGAATTTTTGGCTCCTTTCCTTGAAAAACATCTTCTCGGGGAGAGAGAGAGAGAAAGGAGGTCAGCTGTGTCAGAGGATGTTTTGCCTGTCTCCCTTAGGACTCGGTTATGGATTTAACACGAGATTTCCTTAAAGCCCTGGGAAAAAAGCAGGCTTCAAATTGTAGGTCAAAGCTGTGATTCACCCCTTGGTTTCTGCTTTGCTTTGGGAGGGAGGAGAAGTAGTTTGGGTCAGTTCTGACCTGCGCAGGGTCATCTCCAAGCTGTGCTGGCTCTGAAGCGGTCATGGAATGAGGGAAGGAGGTGTGGAGCAGGGCTGTCCTGCCCGTGCCGCTGTGTCCCATCCTTCTTACCCTTGCTGAAGAGGCAGATGTGGCCTCAGAGGTTGATTTTCATCCCCTGTGCTCTGCCTGGAACTGGAGAGAGGCTGGAGAGGAGAACAGGGTGTCTGATGCCCTCACTGATGTTCCTGTTTAAAGTTATAAACACGCCTCGGGTCTTCCTTTGCTTGACTGTAGGAAAAGCTACAAGACCCCTCACGGCTCATTCTGCTGAGACCTCTTTTGGAGGTGCCATTCAGGAGCTTTCTGCATCAAGGGAGATGTTAGCACGAGATGATAAATGATGAGGTGCCAGCATTATTGCTAAGGGCCCATTAAAAACGAGACACCTTTGAATTCACAGGATAATAACAGGCATGGGGAATGGGTTATTGGTCTCTTTTTCGACAGAGAAATGATAAATGTTCCTGTGGAAAGAAGTGCCACACCCCCTCAAACAAGACACCCTTCCCTCTCCCATCAAAATTCCTGGGTCAAAGGAAAGAATTTGATTTGACTGCTAGCACTCAGCCAGCACAAATATGTGTTAGGTGTGAAAACCACCTGTTCTCGGTGCAAACCTGGCAGGGAAGTGTGCAAAGAGCAAAGGCTGCAAGGCAATTTGGCTGTCACTCATCTCAGAAACTTTGGAGTGATTTGTGTGCAAGGCACACAGAAGCATCTAAGGAAACTCTCACTTATGGTGAAAAATACAAACAACTTCATTCCCGATTTCCTTTCTTAAAAAAAACCCAAATCAAACCAAGAGTTGCCTCATTTATTAAAAAAAAAAAAAAAAAGAGTACTAAAAAATCTTGGTCAATATCTTTTTGCCTGGCTGTCTACTTGCAAGGGGTTGAGTGTGGCCCTTGGAAATCCCACTGCTGATGACTTGGCTCAATGCTAATCTCCAGGTCTTTTGATCTTTATACATTTAGGGCTTGACCTGAAGTCTGGAGAAATTAATGGGAGCCTTTCTCTCTCTCAGTGGGTATTCGCTTAGGGACTGATTAATTGATTTTTAGGTTTGTTGACTGTGCCTGAAGCATGGACTCAAAGTACACTATGAAAGTTTAATGAAATATTAAAATGGGATATTTGTTGACAAGAGTGACCCTGTGTGTCACGCAAGAAAAACTGCACATTTGGAAGTGTCTTCTGAGTGTCCTTAACTCCCTCCAAATCTGATGTTCCCCAGCCATGTGCTCCATCTTCAGGACTTCTTTGGCTGGACAAACCGTCTGATCATGGCAGGTCTTGAGTAGGCTTAGAAGATGCCTGGGCCTTCTGAGCACACCCTTTTCCGTGCCTGGAAATTACATCTGGGCTTAACACATCCAGTCATCGCAGACGTGGTCACTGAATATATGCAGATGCGCTGTGTCTCGGAGAGATGCAGCAAACCCAGCGCTCCTGGCATGCCCTGGATGTGTTGTGCGTGTTCTGTGGAAGTCAGAAGGAAATCCAGCCTGCTTGGGACCTGGCAGGGCAGCATGCAGCATTCCCACCTGGGAAACCCTTGATGGGCAAGGAAGTGGATCTCCATCAGGAGCTAACCACATCCAGGCTTTGGTAAATGGAGGTGAGAAGTGGGTTGTCTTGCAAAGGGCCTCTCACCGAGCAAAGCCAGCTGTCAGCACTCTTTCCTTCACAACCTCTTCCCAGAACAAACTCCAGCAGCTCCAGTGATCCCAACACACAGGAGGGGAAGTGTTCCTTTTTTTCTGAGAGGAAGGGTCCAGGTCATTTAAAGCAACGAGAGTGAGATCTTGAGCTTGAATTTGTGGTTGATCTGAGATCATCAAACACACATAGAGTACCTTGTGTCTGAAATTCTGGATAGCAATGGCTAAGTACCTCCATGGAGAGATGCGCTGCATTGTAACCCTGCATGGTCATGCACCTGGATTGATGCCTCCCGTTAAATGTCATCCCATCAGCTCCAGAGCGGCTGGGAAAAAAGGCAATTCAAAATAGTATTGAATTCCATCCTCTTCCCCCTGCCAATCCCAAAGAGCATCTCTGCCTCTTCCCTGAAAGGCATTTACTCTACACAGTAGTCATGTGCAAATTCATCTGTATATTCACATTGCAGAGGAGAAAACAAACCAATTTTTTAAGTTTTCAAAGGATATTCTTGGCTTCATCACTTCCTGCAATGCCTTCATTGGCAGAATCACCCCAGTAAGCCTCCGCTTCCGAAAGGGAATGCAGTAGGAACCCTCCTTCTCCCAGGCTATAAAAGGTTTACCTCCTCTCCCCTGTTACTCCTTTGTGATACCCTCATTCATCTTCACTGGGATGAGCTTTATCACAAATGATATTATCTCATGATTACTAAGCAGTAGTGGTGTGTATCATAGGCAAAATGGTGAGTTATTAATCTTAATTATCCTAGAGAAGGCACTCTGAAGTTGCACAGTCTACTTTTCTGGCCAGAGACTCAAAACTTAGCTATTAAGACGAGGCAAGCTGTGAAATCTCTCTCCAGGCATCTGAAGAAGCCTCTAGAGCTTTTTAGAAGTGCCAAACCCTTAGATGTTCCCAAAGATTTTAGAGGAATCTTGAGTGCTTGCCCCTGGCTATAACCCCATTCCAGGGCTTAGGGCTGTCGCCATGAGCAGAGGGACCTGTTTGCAAATCCCCACGCTTGCCTCATTTGGGGCTGGTTCTTTACACTTTCCTAGCCCCAGGGAGGCAGGAGTCCTCCTCTGAGGCATTCCCAGTCTTTCTCTGTTGAAACTGTTTGACTTGGTGTAATTGAGAAATCATCGCTGCAACGAGCCTAAGAATAGACACAGGGTGATGAGAAGCCTTCTCTGGGGTATTTTTTGTAAGAACATGTGGCTTTGGCTCCGTTGCCTGTTGCAGGAAGAGGATTCCAGCTGGAGATCCCCAGCAGAACGTGGCACCTTACCAACTTCACATGAAATGCTTCGAGCAGCTTAGGACCTGGTGTTTCTCCTGTGCGTGACGTTCTGTGCGTGCATCCCATGTCTGAGCACTTTGCTGCCCAGGAGCTTTGTCCTGGGAACATGGTGGGCACATGGGGACCTCAGTTATGTGCTCAGTTATGCAGTCATGTCGTGTGGCTCTTTGACTATAACTTTAGACACCCATGCCAGAGGAGGGCATCCCAAGGTCCTGTTAGATGGTGTTTGCACGAGGTGGGGTGATGAGATGTTGGGCTACGCTGCTTGCTCACAATGTGTTTTTGGCTGGGGGCTACTGAAACTCGTTCCACCCCTCTCTACAGAGGGGACAGAACCCTCAGCAACACCCGCCATGCCCTCAGCCAGAATGGCTGCAGACAGCCCTTTGTCCAGGAGTGCTGAACGCAGGGCTGAGTGGTCCTGGCTCCACCAGACGCCACACATGAGAGCTGGCTTTGAGGAGGGCTTTCAGCAGGCACTAGGAGGTGGCAACAGGCCCTTAGGTCGGGAGATGGGGAATGCAGCCTTTGTCCTCTCCACAGATGAAGATGGCAGCCAGGTCCAGACAGATTCCAGAGGCATCTGGACAGCCTCTGTCATCGAGGTGGGATGTTTAAGGGTGGGGGACAGGACATAAGCGGGGTTATCTCCTCTCTGCCTTCTTGTCTGGGAGGGGACAGCTGAGAATTGGAGGAGGCTATAGTGGGAGGCTGTAGTGTGGTGGCCACAGACCTTGGGCACCCTGCATAACCAAGGAGGTGCCAAGAAGGGGCTCCACGAGGTCAGCTGTGATACTTGTCTTCTTGCTGCAGGGGGTGGCTTTGGGGAGCCTATCAGTCGGGTCCATCTCTCCGTGCATCATGTCGTGCCGTAAGAAAAAAGGGGAAAGGGAGTAAGAAGCAGGAGGGGCAGGGAGTGGGGTTATAGAGAGAAAAAGCAACAAAAAAGCCAAGTGAACCTGCTGACTTCCCCAGACTATGAGGCACCACTGGTCATTTCTGTAGGCTATAGGGGTTGTCAGAGTAAGCTGTAAGGACAGGTGTAAATCTGTCCTGTCATTCCACCCTTCCAGCATCTTCTCACCTGAAGGGCTCCCATTTATTGCGGAGAGCAAGCAAATAAACCCAGCCATCGCTTTGACTCGCAAAGGGCATGAAAAGACACCCCGTGCCGCCGGTTAACCTCCGTCCTCTGCCTTTCCCCTCCCGTGCGGAGCTTTTACAGCCAGCCTGAAAGTAAATCCCCCCCTCCCTCCCAGCTGTTTGTTAAAGCAAAGCAAATAAGGGCTATTACAGCTCAGACCAAAATCCACTTGTTTGCAGTCTGATTTTTAACTGTCATTCCAGCAGAGAAGAGGGCAGGGGGAGGGCTGGAGGCTGGCCCCAGCCCAGGGCAAGAGGGGCCATTTGTCTGCCAGGAGGAGAGGGGTTTTGGCAGCTTCCAGGGCGCTCTGGGGCAGGCGGGGGGGGATGCTGTGGGCCTCTCTGAATCAGGGGAACATCTGCAAAACGACCCCAAAGTGTGTGTCGGGTGGGGACGTGACCTCCGGCTGCGGTTTCACTGCTCAGCCAGGCAAGGCGGGTCCCTTCTCCCAACTCTTTCCTCTCCTTCTCTTCTTCCCTTTGCAAATTGTGCCGTTGATTTTTGTCCTCGAACCTGGAGCGAGGATTCCTCTCCCTCGTTAAGAAGCCATCCGCAGCATCGGTCTCCCCATGGTTTTCATTAAGAAGGGGATGGTGTGTTTCCCATCAAGAACAACTTTAATCTTGACTGAGTTCTGAAAGCTAAAGGTTTGCAGTTTCTTCGGCCACCTTTGATTATTACTTCTTGTTTTCCAACTCAATATTATAGATCCTCCCTCCTGGCTGAAATCCTTAATGGCCCGGTATATCCCCACTCCCCCAAGTACCCATTCTGTGGATGTAGCAAACTCTAATTAATTATAACTTATCTCATGACTTGTCAGCATCACATGTTTGATCCTGTTTAGAAACCATATTCCCAGGGGACGGAAAGACTCGGGAGTAGGTTGATGCTACTCAACAGTGATTTAATGGACGCATTAATGCCGAGACAGATAACTGTGTAGCCATGTTAAGTAATACATCAAGAATCTTTCCAGAGAGGCAACTTTACAGGTCACTGCAGAACTGCTAACTGATATTAACCCGCTTTGCATTGTGCTGTGCATATGGGCGCTGGGAGTTCACACACTTTCTTTTGTTTGTGGTTTTTTTCGAGCAGCCTCTTTCCATTCCCCCCTGGAAGCGATGGAGATATTAGACGCCTAATGACAATGTTTCACACGCGGGGGTGGGGTGAGGAGGACAACAGGCTCGTTAGCGGGGTTGATTTTAAGCACACCCAATTACTGGCCCGGAGGAAGCCGGGGCAGAGGCTGCTGCCCGTCCGCGGGGATGCTCCGGGCTCTGCTGAGCTGTCACCGGCCCCGCGGCGACCGCCGCTGGCTCCGCGCCGCCCCGGACGGGAGGTGAAGGCAGCTCCCGGGCATGGACTGGGGCGCGCTCCTTTTCCAAAGCTTCCCTTCCCAAAACCCCAGCGGTTTTCGCCTTCCTCCACCTCGGGAGAGATTCCTCCCTGCCCCTGCTCCGGGAGGGATGCAGTCGCAGCCCTCGGGGAGCTGCAATACCCCTGTTGACAAGTTTCCTCTCGGTATAGGGCAATGCCAGGGAGCTGCACCGGTGGCCCGGGAGGCGGCCGGGACAGCGGGAGCATCGCCCGGGCGGCTGTGCCGTCCCCGGCGGGCAGTTCGCATCCCGGGCCCATCCTTGCTTAGCTCCGGAGGAGGGATGCGGCGTTCCCGGAGGAGGGGATGGCCCGAACTGCAGCAGCGGGGTGCAGCGGATTTTACCGACGGGCAAGGTCCGTCTGTTCGTCCCTCGGGCTTTCTCAACCCCACGAGGGATGGTGGGGTACCTGGACCCGCCCTCCTCGCATAGCCATCTCCTCCCGATCCGCCACAACCTCGTTCTCCCGGCCTCGTTCCGCTCGATTACACGAACCGACCCCACCAACAGATCTCTCCAGAGACCCGTCACCCCCTCATAGGGGTCCCCTCTCTACCTGGGAGACCGCACAGCGGCTCAGGGGGGACACCCACACCCAGCTGAGAGTTCCCGTGGACTGAGGGCTCCCCCTCTCTGCTCCCCTCGCTCCGTCCCGGCACCACGCTGGCCCCAGGCAGAACTAGGGGACCCCGGAGCGCGGCTGCCCCGCCGCAGCCCCCGCGTTCTGGGCATCGGCACGGCGGGGAGTAACATTTGCCTTCACTGTTGAAGGTTTTCCTCCAGAGAGGGCTCCTCTCCCGCGGCTGGAGGAAAGCTACTGCCGCATCCCTCGCTTGTTCCCATCTCTTTTCTCCTCTCCCTGCCAGCCGGACCCTTCAGGGCAGGCGGAGGGAGGAGTGTGCCTGGGAATTCACCTTGCTGAGAGCGAAGGGAAACTCCCTTCCTCAGCCGGGGGACACCCTGGCAGTGTTTCTCTAGTCTGGAGCCGCGGGGCTCCGCCGCCTGCCCGGCGGGGCGGCCCGGAGGACCGGGAAACCAGCGGGTGACAAGCCGTGCCTTCCTTGAGGAAAGCAGGCCGGGAAGAGGCAGAAGCCGACCGGCGGAGCCAGGCTGTCGGCAGGGCGGGCGGGGAGCGGCGTCCAGGCGGCTCCGCGGGTGGGCAGCGGGGACCGCCCCGTCCAGAGCCGCGGGGAAAACTCCCTCCGGACACGGGCCCGGCTCTTTTCCTGCCCTGTGGGGAAAGGCAGAAACCGAGGGACCGCGGAGACGCAGCCCTTCAAACGCAAGGACGGGCAAAGCCCCACGTGCCCGGCTGGGGACCCGCTGCGGGCAGCCTCGGCTCCGGGATCTCTGGAGGCTTCGCCGACGCCGCCTCCCAGCTCGTGGGACAGTTTCACCCACTCGGGAAAAGGGGTTTCTTTTTTTTTTTTTCTCTCGAGCCGTTTGCAGGGCGGAGGGAAGGGAAGGTGGTGCGGTTTGCCCAGGTTGCGAGGGGAGGATTGTGTGCCACTGTTGATTAAACGCTCTCCCCGAAAGATGGTATCCGACATGAGATAATGAGGCTCTTTGACCGGCCCCAGGTTCCCTTTAAGTTTTCCCATGGACTCGAGCTGTCGCCAGTTCACAAAACGACAGTGTAAGACAGCACCACGCTACTCAGATCCAATTTACGGCGCACAAAAGCTGATCCCCAAATCCCCACTAACAAACCGGGACCTGCAGACAATTCCGATAATGTTTAGTTTTTATTCATTTCTCCACTAATTAACTGGAATCCCACCTCCTCTTCCCCCCTCTTGACAGTGCCCAATTAATCTGCAATGTATGTCAAAGGTCTGGAACCCACTGTAAACTGCTAAACCTTTGCAAAGATTTGTGTGTGTCTATATTGATCTGATTAGGACCGGGATGCTTTTTCCTCGCTATTACTGCGTGAAAAACAAAACTGTCGCGGGTTTAGGTTGGGGTTATTATTGTCCCAAAAGCTTTACTTTCCCCAACTCTAATAGGATTTCTCCAAGGCGCTTTCAAACCTCCCTGCGTGTCCTGAAAAGGCTTGGAGGGTTTGGGTTTTTTTCCTAGCAGTGGCTCCAAAGGGACTCAAGCGAAATAAAGTTATCTGCGAGACAGGAATGGAGCGTGTGTGAGCGCAACAGGGGGGGTTAAACTAAATTTGGATTCGCTGTAAATTGGCTCGTCTTGAAAAAATAAGCAGGAGTGGGGAGGGATGAAAGTGGGGAAAACTTTGTCATTTTTTTTTTTTTTTAGATAAACCTTTTATTTTGGCCAGCGACTGGGTTGATGGCGGGCTGGGAGCGCGGCTCCCCGGCAGAGCGGAGCGATCCCCGCCGGCCGAGGCTGCCGCCCGCCCCGCTTCTCTGTCGCTGGGGCAGCTCGTTTCTAATCTTGGGAGGGAGCGAATATAAAAGAGGAATTTATTAGCTTTCAGGCCATCAGAGGAATAAACATTGATTTTATTGACCTAATTATGGGCCAAATGACTCCTTCCATCGATCACGTAAAATACTTCATTTGGAGAAAACCAGGCGCAGGCGCCCGGAGGCGGGGAGGAGAGCGGGTGGATGTTCTGCGAGAGGGGAAGAAAAGCAAAAGCTCGAAAATGTATGGAGGGGTTTTAATGTAGTTAACGTGCCCGTCGCGCTGGAGCTCAAGCCCTGTCTCCCAGACGTTACAGTGCGGATGTTTTGCAAACTAAAGCTTTTATGTCGAATTCCAATCCGGCCAGTCAATTTGGCTACAACAGCATTAAACAAATGGACAGCAGTTTATTTATATTCCCCCCCACACTCACTGTATTTTATAGACAGAAAAGAATTACTTGAAATGTATTTTACAAGCACAGGACAACACGTCGTTTCAGCCCGAGAGCAGCGATTTCTCGTAATTAAAGTAGGCTCGACACTAATAAAGAAGTAAATAGGCTCTTTTTTACGGTTAAACCCAGCTACTGTCCCCAGCGTTTTGCTGCGCGATGGGGTCGTGGTTTGATGGTTAGAGCGGGTGGGGTGCGCACCTGCCCTGGAAAGGGGGCAGTGAAGGGCGACCGGTGCCTCCCACGGTCTGATCAGGACGAGCAGAGCTCATGAATTTGTTGTAGGTTTACTTTTTTTCTTGGCTGGCGGATGACAGCGAGACGTGACTTCGGATTTATTTGCTTGAGGATTTTATTTTTTGGTTGTGAGGCGGTCACTGTATTGCGGGAGAGGAGACGGTGATGGATGAGAGATGCTTTTGGCAGGGTATTTGCTCCCTTCTTATGTCACCTGAAATATTAGATCTCGTACACCTTCACCCATCCTTCAGTGTAAGAGGGGGGATATGGATATTTTTAGTCCAGCTGTTTTGAAGACCGGATCTTTCCCTTCTCGGTCCCTAAACTCGGTATAGCGCTCATCTCGCCCCACCGCGTTATTCCTCCCTCCTGGCGAGCTCTGCAACTCGTGGGATGCTAACTCACCTCCTGGCTCTGAACTTGCCCCCATCCCCTTCTCCCCGCTTTCCCACCACCCACCCCTGGGACAGGTCATCCTGCGTCACCTGCGGGTCCCCGGCAGACGAGCCGGGATGCTCTGGCCGTGGCACGCATTGTCTCTCAGCCCATAAACGCCTGGCTGTCACTTCTAATAGCTCTTTTATTGCGATCCGTTAAGATGAGCGGTGCCACTGCTCCGGCCGCTGCCCCACTTCGAGAGCCCGACCACCTCCCCGGGCAGAACCGGGGCTGGGGGCGCCCCGGGCCGGGCCGAGGGAGTCGGGCCGCCCAGGTGAGCCCCGTTCCGGCAGGTGAGAGCCGGTGACCGCGGCGCCATCCCGTGGCCGGAGCCCACGGAGCGTTCCGAGGGGTGAGCCCGGCCCTCCGCGAGTGCCGGTGGCGGAGACCCCCGCGCCCCCTCCCCGCCCGCGCTGGGAGCGCGGGGTTCACTCGGCGTTTACCCCTTCCCTCCTTCCCTCTCTCTCTCTCTCTCTCTCTCATTAAGATAGGGCTTTATGCAGAACATCTGTAAGGGAAGGCAAAATAAATGACAACACTTTTACACCACTTCCTACTTAACTTCTCTTTTTATGTGGCTGCTCTGGATTTTCCGACGCTTTGTACTGCTCGAATCTTGTTTGGATGTTTGTACATGTAATACTCTGCCCACTCCAGATCTGGGGACGGGCTTGTCTTGTATATTCTTTCTCTTTTCCCCCTTTCACACCCCCGTCCCAGCGTGCAGAGGCTTTCACAATCTGTTCTGCTCACTTTCCTGTCGGGGAACGAGCAGCAGGATTTGTGCTGCCTCTGCAGCCTGAGCCAGGGCAGGGGCAAACGGCTCCACAAGTGGCGGGCATTAATCACACCTTGTCTTTGCAGAAGGTGAGCTCCAGGCACTATGCACCCACTTACTCGCTCTTAAAATCCCCCCTTCTCCTTCGAACCCGTCGCCTTCCTGTCTCCACTGAACAGCATTTTTTCCTGACCTGGGATCTGGACAATTGTCCTAATGGTATTTAAAGAAAACAGGGATTAAACATTCATTAATGCTTTTCTCCCTTATTTAGACTGTAACATCAGAAAGTTGAATGCCCCTGCACGGAATGTGTGTCAAGCCTCACTTTAAGGAGGAAAAGGCTGTTTGAGGGCGGTGGGTCTCACGGACCCCGAGGTGATTTGGGCTCCTGAATGCCCTGAACTTGGGGAACAAGGAACCACTTCGCCGGGTGCATTTAGGCTCCCAGCACCAGAGAAACTGGTACCAAAATGAGGAGAAAGTGGCTGTGCTCTATCCCGAGCATCAGGAGTGAAGCCCCGGCTCCCAGTCTATTTTGTTTTACCCCATCTCCCGTGTAACTGGAATTATTTCCTCCTGCCGCCGCTTTTCCGAGATGTCTTTTGAGCGTTTTAGCTTCCCCTTAAGCCCATGCCATTAAAGCAGCGGCTGCAGCAACAGGTGAGCAGCGATTTTTCAGGGGTAGGAGGTGGCGGCCGGTGGCCCCGCGGGGGCTGCAGGCACCGAGCCGCCCAGGCGCGCATCGACCGCGGGGAAGGATGCTCCGCGCCGCGGAGCCCGGCGCCGGGGCGAGTCCGATGGCTCCCCAGCAAAATCTCCTGCGGGAAAAAACCCCAAACCTTTCCCCTCTAACCCCAGTTACAGCAAGGGGAAGGATCCGCTCCGGGAAGCGGAGCGAGAGCTGCACAAACGCTGTTTACACCTGCGACACGGAGCTTGGCTGTATTCTGCTCCGCTCGGCTTTAATTGGAAATCTTTTCCGTCTGCCCCAACTCCCGGATCATCTGGGTTTAATAAATTTACACAACACTCCTGCTGCTCCACAGAAAAGCTGTGGCAGAAGTCGGCTCTGCCCGTGTTTCTGAATCCCAGCAGAACAGTAATTACCGCAGGAGCAAGAGTGGCCTGGGACTTGTTTTCGGTCCAGGGGAACGGATGGAGAGACGAGAAGAGAGGAACATGGCCACGAAGTGGGGGCTCTAAGGCTTATAGGTGTATATACACACACATACATACGTATAGAAAAGAAAGGAGCAAGTGCAAGATCGAAAGCAGAGCCCGTCTTTGCTCCAGCCACGTGTGCCATTAAAAGCAAATAATTCAAAGTACTTTTAAAGTATAAAAACATGGGATCTTTCCCCTTCTGTTACTTTTTTTTGGGGGGGTGGGGGGAAGGATACAGATCCCGTCTCCCCTTCTCAGATGACCTCGAAGGACCGGTTTTTTCACTTTCCCATGTGTGCACGTTTGCGCTTTCCGGAAATCAATCTGAAGTTTGTTCAAAATACTAAACTAAAATAAAACAGCGCTGCAAAACCTCCCACGCCCTAGAGACAGAGAGGAGCCCCTGATTTATTTTTCTGCCTTTTTTTTTAATTATTATTATTTATTTCCATCTTGTCGTGCTCCCCACGGAAATGATCTCCAGAGGCTTTTTGCTGGATCGTGTGTAGATGTGTGAGCATGTAGAAGGAGCTTTTTGGTGAAGCGCAGCGGGCAGCCGGTGCCCCGACGTGCCAGAGGGTCGGGGTCTGGTGGCCGGGCTGCCCGGAGACCCTCGGGGTGGGGGGTCAGGGTCTGGGCTACCAGTCCCCGGCCGGCTCAACCCTCGCGGGATGGTGTCACCTGGCAGTAGGGAGAGCTGGGAAGCGGTGGGGAAGGAAAAGAGGACTTTCTCCCTGCATTAGCACTCTGGAGTGCCGCTCAGAAGGAACCCGCAGCCCCTTGCCATGCATGTCGGGTGGTAGTTTTAGGCTGACCGAAGCGGTCAAGTTCTTCAGTGAAACTTGCCGCTACCCAACAATTTCCCAGGGCTGAGCTGGCACATTTCGGCTGCTTATTGCAGCTCCCGTTTGAAGGGAGGGCGGGTGAAGCCCTTCCCTCGCCCTTCGCAGGCAGATGCCAAGGGTCAAACATAGAGAGGAGCTGCAGGAGAGGGGTGAATAAAACAGTTCCCAGCCCCTCTCCGCCGTGAACGTTCTAACTGGGGAATTGAAAAAAAATATACAAGTCTTCCCTTCTTCTCGAAAAAATGGTGTTGTTTGTTAAATTTCTTTCTTTGCGCTGGGCATAATTCAGGATCTGTTTCACGCGATGAGGAAAGAGTTAAATGAAGTTACTGGGGACACGGTCAGGCTGCGGGTGTCCCACCGCTGTGCCCTGAGCTCTTCTGCTGCCCAGACGCGTCGAGAACATCCACCTTTTCCAGTTTTTAGAGTCCCGCAACCCATGGCGAGAGGTGCTGCCGGGAGGGAGCGGTGCCGGGCGCGGGGTTTCGCCTCTGCCCCGGCCCGGCCGCTCGGGGTCGGGGGGATTCGCTTGGGCACGCCAGAGACTCGGGACTGGCAGGAGTTTGTCCGCTGCCTTCTCTTCTCTTTCATGTATCCCCTGCCTTGGGGTGTGCGTGTGGGGGTTATAGCTCTTTAATTGAAACCTAGTAAGGAAAATAGTAATGGATACCAGGCTCCGATGGAGAATACGTGTCCGCGGCTGCATGATGAGTGTTAGTTCAGCAGACTTTAAGAAGCCGATTCTTCTTCCCTGTCATTTCTCTATTGACAGCAGCCCCTATTAGATTTACCATGTCCTTTTGCAACAGCTGTTCCTCCACCCGCCCTCCTCCGGGCCGAGGTATCAATCGATGACCGGGTGACTTGGTGGCATCTTGAAGAAAACGGGAGCAAAGTGTGTGTCACTGTCGGTGCCAGAGGCTCCCGGATCGCCTCCTTGCTCTGCTGCAACCCGGCATCTGCCGTGTGCCCGGCAATGCTCAGCACCTCTCGGGTTCCAGCCCCGCTCCGAGCCCCGAGGGATGCGGCGCCCGCCCCTCGGGGGCCGGGGCGCAGAGCAGACGCCAGTGGGGCATGTGGAGATGGGAAAGGCTCCGGTTCTGGGTTGTTAAAAAACACGGCTGATGGTCAAAGGAGATAAAATCGGTTTCTTTGCCGGGTGCTCTCGAGTGCCTTGTTCTACTGGGTCGGCGGGGAGGAGGAGGGGAGGGGGGGCAGTGTCGCATCTGGAGAGCTGGAGGGCTGCTGCGGAGGAACCGGCCCTTCTCGGCCCTCTTGTTGTGTTGTGTGTGTGTGTGTTTAAATAATTGAATAAACGTATCCACTCCTTCCCTCTTTCTCCCTCGCACGCAGACACACAAAGACAGCATTGAAAAGATAGATCTGTTTGACTATAGGAAACGACAATTAGTGCGACTTCCTGAGAGGCAAACTGTATGTATGGCCTGGGTATTTAAGGAAAAAAAAAAAGAAAAAAACCATCAAACCCCCCAACACTTATCTAAATAGTGAACTCTATTTACAATTTTTGCTTGGCCAGCGGTAGTGGAAGCAGGAGGATGGGTGTAGAAAGGGTGAGAGAGGGAGCAGGGCTTTCATTTTGCCTCTGCCAGCAACACGCTGGTAAGAAGAACAGGATCAGAGGGCTGGAAAGGGCTGTGCGTGTGCAGCGGGTATTGGTTTGTGGCAAGGAGAAACTGAAGGTTGCAAAAATGGCTCGGAAAAGGTAAAAGGGATGTGAGCTGGGGAGAGAAGAAGTCTGGCCCCAAATCTTGCTGTGCCCTGACATGCCCTGGTCGGTGAGGCCGGGCCTGGCTGGCAGCAGAGGGGAGAGCTGCAGCAGGCAGCTCTGGGTGCTCTTTTAGTTCGTTTTGGAGTCAGTGGCAAAGTGGAGGCAACTGGAGAGCGTCAGAGCAGCTCGGGACTGGGACAAGGTGAGCACAGGTCTTGTGGGGAGGGAAGGAGTTGTGGGCTCTTCCCGGCAGAGGCAGAGAGGGAAGGGTTGCTAACTGTCAGCATGGTGGTGACCCCACACTGGGGGGATGGCGCTGCCTGACCCCGTGGTGGCTCTGCCACAGTCAGTGCTGCACTGCTCCCACCAGGCTGGGCCACGAGCAGCCTTTCCCAGAGGATGAGGGGTGGAGGAGGAGGAGAAACCTCTCTAACTGCTGCTTTCCTCTCTTTTTTCCTCAGTGCTCCAACAAGGCACATGTGACACTCTCTCTGGGCTCCCCCCAGCCCTGCAAAGGCCTGTTGGCTATATTGGGAAGGGGACCTGGTTCCCCTCTTACACCCTTCTACTTCTGTTTGGAAAGATGGGAACAGCCCCTTTGATTGTGGTGGGAGACGATGGGGTCGTGTCTGCTCAACGACAGACATGTTTTTATATCTTCTTGCTATTTTTAATGCATCACAATGCTTTTTTGGATGCTGGCAGGTTTTTTTTCAAAGTTTTTGGGCCAGACTTTCCATGAAATTCAACTGCCAATTGGAGGAAGGGCTCTGCCAAAGGGAAAGGCAAAGAGGTGCTGTGGTGATCTCCCCCTTTCCCCGTAGCAGTTTATATAATACAAGTATATAGACTTGTTCCCTAAGGGACCTGCTTCATTACACTTGTGGCCTGCAGTGCCACTCTGGGATGGAGCTGTGTCAACATGGGCCCCGTTTACCGACACCTTTTGCAGGGCTGGAGGAGGACCTGCACAGGGCTGGGAAGAGTTTCCCTTGGAAGAAGCATGTAATTGCTGCTCACCAGACGCCCCCCGCGCTCCAGCCAGTATTTACTGCAAACCTGCCAAAGTAAACCAGCCCGCTGCCTTTTATTTCGGATAAACACAGCGTGGCCACGGTGGGGTGTTGCCTTCCAAAGGGCTGGAGACAAGAGTGGAGGCTGCGTCGCCGGGGGAAAGGGAGGGAGGAGAGCGGTGAATCCTGCAGGGTGCAGAGCTGCTGGCACACGGGATGGGTCTGGGCCCCTGGGGATGCTTAGAACCGGCAGCGCGATAAGGAAATGCATAGATAGGATGCAAAACCCCACTTAGGTTGTGCACGTTGGCCCTGCTCACCATGCACCAGGGCTTGTTCTTTCCTGCAGAGCACCCACGAGCACCGAGCACACGCAGGGGGTTCTAAGGGACACCTCGGGTTTTGCTGTCGGAGCAGGGATTTGCGGTGTGCCCCTGGGCACGGATCCCTCCCGGTGCCACACACCCACGCAAGCAGCATCTCCACGTAGGCACAGAGAGCCCGTGGAGCACACACACAACCCCTCCACACACGCACACACGCCCCGGAGCTGCTCCCACAGGCCTGGGAGAGGACGTGTGGGCCTGAAAGCTGGCCTGCCTTTATTCCTCTTGCCTCCTTCCTCCAGCTGGCTCTTCAGGCCACCGGGAGAGAGCCAGAGCCTCTCTCCTCCCACACCTCCAACACATACGCGCGGGCCAGGCTCGCTGCAGCCCCGAGCTCTCGTGCAAACGCTCGAAGTTGCTCAGGAGGGTGAAATCCGAGGAAGAAGAGCTCTCCCAGCCGCTCAGCCACCAAAAGCCTGGGACTGAACCGGGGAAAACCCCGTGAGGTGCTGGCGATGGTGGAGCGGAGAAGAGTTGTGGAAGGTGGGAGCCGCTCCCCCCGCCCTGGCCTTTAGCTCTTGTGCTCCGAGATTAGAGAGCCCCGGCCTGGCCGCTCTCCGGGGAGACAGCGGAGACCTTTCATGCCTCTTTGAAGAGCCAAGATAGTGTCGGCCTTGGTGCAAGCCCCGACTGCAGACAGGCCGGGAGGCGCGGGGGCAGCCGGCTATCTCAGCGTGCTATCACCCTGCGGCCCCCCCGCCACCAGCCCCTTCCCACCTCCACCCCGCTCCCGGCACTTCGCCGTCGGCCACCCTCATCTCTTTTTCTTTTTTTTATCTTTTTTTTTTTCCCCTTACCCCACTTCCAGCCCTCCTCTTTGCCCTCAATTTCTGCGGGCTTCCTTATTTATTTATTTCTGGACCTCTCTTATTTATTTATTTCTGGCAAAGAGGCGGCTAACAAGTAGCTGGAAGCACTGGCCAATATTTAACTAAGATGGCTGGCCATCAGGTCCCTTTTGTTTGCTTGCAAATTAATCATCCAGCGCGCAGTCGGCGCCAGGGTAGATTTATCACACACAGAAGGGGGAATGAGGCGGCCGAAGGGAGACAAAGACTGTTCGCACCTTCCCGCTTTTGATCTTAGATTAGTGCAGCCTCCCTTCATAATACGAGTCTCCGGGGGGCTTCGTCGGGGAGGTCACTCGGAACTGGCGGAAGTTTGCACGCCATTAGGCAGACGCTGGAATTGGAAATCATAAGCGGCAAACATTTTATTTCGCTGCGCGGGTGGGTGCGGTGCGCGGCGCAAGGTGCGGGGCGGGCGCGGAGGGCGGCGGCGGCTGCGGGAGGTGCTGCGCGGCCGGGGGCGGCTGCGCTTGTCCCGCGGGAGCCCGCGGGCACCTCCCGGTCCCCGTGGGAAGAGCGGCGGGGTAAATCGCAGCAAACTTCTTGAAGCCGCCGGGCGTTTGTTGTGGGCGCTGTTAAAGGGGAGGCGTAAGGGGGTTTGGGGGGTTCCCACCGCGGTGGGAGCCCGAGGAGCGGTTCCGAGCAGAGGTTAGAAAGACTCGCTCTCTTCGTGGATAAACCAGCTGCACAGCGCAGCCGAGCGCTGCGCGGGTAGCCAGGCTCCTGGCTCCGCGAAACACATCAGCCTGCCCCCCTCATCCTCTTTGAACGCATTACTCCCGCTTCCTTTCCTCCCTCCTCCTCCTTTCACCCCCACACCCGACCAAAGGGGAGATATTTTGGTGAATGCAAAGCGATCCTAGACGCTGGTTACTACAGGGACTTCACCAAGCTGGCGCCAAGCGCTCTTAACCATGTGCGTCAAAAATGCAATGTTAGAAGAGCTAATCACTTTAGAGGTTCCGCTCCCATCTGCGCGCAGCCAGCGCCGAGCCCCCGCGCTCCCCCGCTCCGCTCCCGGAGGATTATCCTCCTCTCTTTAAAGCAGGGTGGGGGGCGTCAGGAGATCCCCCCCCTCTCCCCAGGGCAGGGTAATGATTCGGCACCTCCCAGCGGTGGGATATCCCTCCCGACACACGCGTGGGCGCTCAGTGCCCCGCATGCCCACGGCTCCCACGACACGCACAGCCGCAAGCCCCTTCTTGCTGCCCTGTACTGTCACCCCCCACCCCAAGGAATACGTCTCCCCAGAAACTTCCCGGGAGGATCCTGCCCAGCTCTTCCCTCTCCGTGGAGTCGGATCAGACCCACGAGTGTCGCTTTCCCCGGGGGGGGGGGGCTTGCTGGCTCCACGAGAGGGTGGGCACGGGGGCAACCCAGGGCTGGGCCCCCCCGCCCGGCGCTGCCCCGGCCCGGGCGCAGGGAAAGCCGCACTTCCCGTCTCCTCCCCGCGCACCTCGTGGAAGAGGAGGGGTGTGGGAGCGTAACCCTCTCGGCGCCAGTGCCAGCCGAGTGGCCTTAATCCTCAGAGCCAAAGAAAGAAGAAGAAGAAGAAGAAAAAAAAGGGAATACTAAATAAATAAAAAAAATTAAAATCCCGTTTTCCAGCCGTCTCCCCCCTCCCTCCTTTCGCTCCCAGCACTCGCCGCGATCTGTAGCCGCCGGGGCCGGGGCTGAGCCGCTGCCCGCCCGTACAACCTCCAGCCGCCCACCACAACAATAACAGCGG
>VWZF01003908.1:455241-518532 GCA_013396755.1 Sclerurus mexicanus | reverse complement strand
GGATCTGGGCGTTAATAATCCCGAACGGATTGCATGGGAATTCTTTCCTGCTTTCCACATTTCTTTTTCACATCGCAGGGGATGACTGGCCAGAGGGAACGCAGCACATTAAGCAAATACCACCGGAGAAAGAAGTTTCCCTTAAAAATTTGAGAGGGAATGTTACAGTGTAGTTTGTATCTGGGACTGGAGAAGAGGGAGAAGTGAGGGCTGAGCGCTGGTTGAATCTCCTGTGGCATTTTTCTGGGGACTGTATCAAAAAGACTAAATAGTGGAGGAGAAACATGTAAATAAACTGTTTTGACAGAAGTATCTCGTGAATACGGAAGCAATAATGATAGAAGATTCTTTATTTTTTCCAAAAGCAGCTGGACACAGTTTGTGCCTCAGGTAGCTGGACAGAACTCATTATAATGGGTCTCAAGATTTTTATTTTGAATATAAGAAGTACATATGAGGAGTAAATAGAGAAAGGGAACATTTTTCTTCCTTTGATGGGGCATATGTCTATTTTGTTTTGTTACAGCAGACAGGGAGGGTATTATAGCCATCTGCAGGAGGGTTTAGATAATGAATAAATCGGTCTATTCCTCTTTTTTTAAACAAACCCAAAAAAAAAAAAAGAAAGAAAAAAAGGGGAGGGGGGTGGAATGTCATGTAAAACAAGAGGCCTTTCTCCCTGCCCAGCACTGAGCCTAGCACACACACACAAACATGCACACGCCAGCTCCTCTTGTCCGTCAGTGTGAAAATAAAGCCAACGCTGGAGCCACAGGACGGAAATGATTTCTAATTTCTTTCTAAATATAAATAGATTTTTTACTCTGGGTTAATTGTTGGTGAAAAGATTACATAAAGTGCCTAACAAAATAACCACTTCCTAGCAATCTTAGCAACCATTAAGATGGCTCATATCTCTGGAACATCCTCTCGTTTTAAAAGCTAATCTCCAGGGAATGCTTCCCTCTCCCCTCCGCCCCTTGTCTTTAATATCTGCCCTCGCTGAGGAGCTGCTCACCACTTCCAAGAAATCTCCTCTCATTAGCAGCCAAGCCCTGCCTGCCAGAAACGAGCTCTCCTCCTCGAGGGGACCATGGCCCTTAATTCCCCTGTGCCACTCATCCCCAAATAGGACCTCCAGAAGGGGCTGGGGAAGGAGGGGAGTCCCAGGGGGTGCTGGGGTGCGCTCGCCCAGCGGGGTTCGTGTGCCTGCAGGAAGCAGCTGACCCTGCAGTCCATGCGGGTGTATGATGAGAGGCAGAAGAAGGAGAATCCCACCTCGGACGAATCGTCCAACGAGCAAACGGCCTTCAAGTGCTTTGCCCAGTCCTCCTGTCCTGCTGTGCCCGCAGTTGGCACCTCCAGCCTCAAAGGTGAGAGCTGTGGCCCCCTGGAGCCCCACCCAGGAGAGCTTCTGTGCCTTGTTCTGTGGGGTGACAGATCCCAGCTTCTACCACTGCCCTCTGGCATTGGCCTGTTTTCCTTCATTTCTTCCATCCCTCTTGCCTTCCTTCCGCTTTTCTTCTTTTCTCACCTGATTTCTCACTTTCCTCTCTTCTCTCTTTTCCTTCTTACTTCTTTCTCTCCTTTATCTCTTTAGTTTTTCCTGTCTTTCCTTTCCTTCTTCCTTTCTTTCCCTCACTCTCCTTCTTGCTTTCATTCTCTTTCTTTTCCTCTTCCCCCTCCCTCTTCTTCCCTCATTCTCTCTCTGTCTTCCTCATTGTTCCTCTCCTTCTCCTCCCAACCTCCCTCTTCCCTTGCTGCACATTCATCCCTCCCCTCCTTGGTTCAGAAAAGAGCCAGCTCCGAGTCAAGGGAGCAAAGACAGACCACGGGGCAAAAGTTCAAAACTGGAGTCACTCCATTAATATTCCTCTCTGAATCTGTTATTAGAGGAAGGATCTTTCCCCTGGATACAGTCCCGAACTTTGTTATAGAAAAGTCACCCTGGGTTTCTCTCCGTGCGGGGTTGGGAGCTGTCTGCAGCTCTCTCACATGTATTAATCCATCCAGGGGCGGGGGGTGCAGAGGGAGGAGGAAACAACCTCTTTTTTGTAGTTGCTTTACTCGTTTTTTAAAAGGGCTGCCGAGCTGAGGGGAGGGGAGCTGGGAGGGGACCCGAAAAGCAAACCAGAGCTTCGCACCTGGGGCGCTGAAATTAGGAGATGAAGTGCAGAGGAATCCAGTGGAGCCGTGCATACATTTGGGGAGGAAGAGAAGGGGGGTCCAAGGGGTGATGAAGGCGAGCAGGGGGGTCTCTCTCTGTCTTCTCAAAGTTTGCCCACTGAAAGGGATGAAAACTTTGGAAAACTTTGTGGAGGCACATCCCCAAGGCCCTTCAGGCCAGCTGCCACTGTCCCGCTGCCCCGCTGCCTTCGCTGAGCTCGGAGGGGGTCCCTGGGGGCTCCCGCTGCCCCGGGGAGCGGAGCCGCTGGCCCCGGGCCAGCCCGACTCGAGGGTCGCTCCTCCGGGTCGCCGCTTTGTTTCGCAGCCAATTTTGCTGCGTTGTGTAAAACTCAGGCTGGCTTGTTCGGGGTGGGCGGTGGGAGCCCAGGGGCTGTATTTACTTATATTATAATAATAATAAAAAAAGAAAGAAAGTATTTCCATACAAACCTCTGGATGGCCAGGAAGCGTCTCTGCCCCCTCTCGCAGCCCGATGGGGATTTCGGGATGTGCCAGCGCCGGATCCCAGCCCCGGGCCGCCTTTGTCTTGCAGATCTCTGCCCCAGCGAGGGAGACAGCGATGCAGACAGCAAAGACGATCCCTTGCTAGAAGGCAACGAGTCGGGCAAAATCAGCACGACCACCGCCGCCGCCCCAGCGCCGGCCAGCTCCGCTGCCACCGCGGGGGACGACCCCCGGGAGAAGGGGGGCAGCCCCTCCAAAAGCCACTTCTTCCCCGGGGACTCGGCGGGGAGTAGGAGCCGAGAGAGGACTGAGAAAGCCCCTCCAGACTCCAGGCACAGCCCGGCCGCTATCTCTTCCAGCACCCGGGGGGGGAGCCTGAGCGGCGAGGAACTGAAAAGCCCCCTAAGGGATGGCCCCAAAGTAGATGAGAATCGGCTGCTGGGGAAAGAGCCCTTCGCCCCCCTGACAGTCCAGACCGACAGCACGGCCCACCTGAGCCAGGGACACTTGCAGAACCTCGGCTTCCCCCCTGCCCTGGCCGGCCAGCAGTTCTTCAACCCGCTGGGGAACGGGCACCCGCTGCTGCTGCACCCCGGCCAGTTCGCCATGGGGGGAGCTTTCTCCGGCATGGCCGCGGGGATGGGGCCCCTCCTCGCCACCGTCTCCGGGGCATCCGCCGGGGTCTCGGGACTGGACAACACGGTCATGGCCACGGCGGCGGCCCAGGGACTCTCGGGAGCATCGGCGGCTGCTTTGCCATTCCATCTGCAGCAGCACGTCCTGGCTTCGCAGGTACTGCATCCTCCCCGCGCCGCCCGCCCGGAGCAGGAGGGTTTCAACCCGGGCAAACAGGAGGACAGTGGGCACCTCTTTCCCCGCTTCGGTGTTCCCCGCACTGCCTCTCTCTGCAGGGACAGCCACAGGGTCTGAGGGAAAAGTCGGAGGAGGGAAAGTCGGGAGGGAGTGAGGGGGTGGCCCAGCTCGATCTCCCGGAGCTCTCGCACCCTCCCCGCTGTCGTCCACCTCCTGTGCTCCCTGCGTGACCGTGCCGGGGCCAGGCCTCTGCTCTCCCCGTCTCCCGCCGGGGCAGGACCAGGGCGCAGCTCCGCGCTGTGGGGCGCGTCGGAGCCTGCGGAGCGGAGCCGCCGTCGGGGGATGAAACCGGGGCTGGTTATAGCTGCGGGTACAGGGCGCTTTCCGCAGGGAAAGGGAACCTCCCAGTGAGGAGAAGAGTAAGGGAGAGATGCCATGGCCGTTTTGGCCCCCTTGGACCACGACCCCCGCAGCGGGAGGGGCGCCGTGCAGGGCAGAGCGTGGGCAGGGTTTGCCCCGTTGGGTCCGCGTGTTTTCGGCCTCGGCACTGGGAGCACGGGTGTCCATCCCCTGCCGTGGGCAGCAGCAGCAGCAGCTTGGCCGCTGTGAGCCCTCCACGGGCGTGCGCGTGGGAGGGTGCTGGCGTGGGGGTGCCGCGAAACACCTCCGGGTGTGAGCGTGCGGGCCGGTAACCCTTTCCTTTCTCTCTCCTCCCCTCCCGCAGGGCTTGGCCATGTCTCCCTTCGGAAGCCTCTTCCCCTATCCCTACACCTACATGGCTGCGGCCGCCGCCGCCTCCAGCGCCGCCTCCAGCTCGGTGCACCGGCACCCCTTCCTCAGCGCCGTGCGGCCGCGGCTCCGCTACAGCCCCTACCCGCTGCCCGTGCCCCTCTCCGACGGCAGCAGCCTCCTCACCACCGCTCTGCCCGGCCTGGCCGCCGGCTCCGGCGAGGGCAAGGCGGGGGGGCTGAGCGCCAGCCCCGGCTCCGTGCCCCTGGACTCCGCCTCGGACCTCACCAGCCGCTCCTCCACCCTTTCCTCCGGCTCCGTCTCCCTCTCCCCCAAACTGGGCGCAGACAAGGAGGCGGCCACCAGCGAACTGCAAAACATCCAGCGCCTCGTCAGCGGGCTCGAACCCAAGCAGGACAGATCCCGCAGCGGCTCCCCGTAACCTCCCGGCCTCCGGGAGCTCATTTCAAATCAGTCTCGCAGTGCACTTTGTTCGAAAGAAACCACATCCTCCACCCCGCGAGTGGTTTTTGTGTTGTTTTTTTTTTTTTTTTTTACCCCCTCCTTATTTTTTTCCCCTTTCTCTTTGTTTTTTAATATAAAATCCCGCGGCTTACCAACAAAAAGGTATCTGGTGGAGCGTGGGGGAGAGGGTCGGGGATGGGGGAGCAGAGTCGAGATGGGAGCGCTGGGTCGGAGGCTGCTCGCAGGGAGCAGCTTGGCCCGGCCGAGGCACCCGGTGGGGTTTTGTGGCATCCTCCTTTCATTTTTTTTTTTTCTTAACAGTGTAAAAGGAAAAACCAAAACAACCAGGAAAAAAAAAGAAAAAAAAAAAGATAAAAATTCCTAAAAGAAAAAAAATAAAACAAAAAAAATCAAACAGACTTATAAATAAAAAGTAAGAGAAGTGATTTTTTTCTTTCCGAAAGAAAAGTGTGTAAGTAACTCGCGTATTGGTTCTTCAACAGTTGTTTCTTGGGCGGGTTGTTAATGACAACCCCCTTAGTCGATATTAAGGGAAGCTGTGTGTTTAAAATATTATTGTGATGTCTGAAAGCCAGTCGGTGGCTTTTTTTTGCATGTTCCATAGTAGTCTGCTTTTTTTTTTTTGGGGGGAGGGGGGGAGTATTTTTTTATTTCGGTGGGGTTTTGTTGTTTATTTTTAATGCTCGTTTCAAATCCCAGGGAAAAAATTATTATTAATAATAATAAAAGCAAAAATAAGACCTTCGTCCCTCTACCTTAAACATCCTCCCTGTAGCAACAAAAATAAGAAGTGTAGTTGGAAAGGAAAAAAAAAGTGAATTTATTTTATCTAAAAACCTCTGTAGCTTGACTGTAGGTTTATCACAGCTTTCCCTCTTTAATTGTATATGCAATAACAAGGTTTAAACATACTGAGAAGAAGAAAAGAGCGGACACTATTATTAAAACAAAGTATTTATGTAATTATTTGATAACTCCTGTAAATACGTGGAATATGAATACTCGAAATTAAACTTTAATTTATTGACATTGTACATATCTCTGTAAATATGAGTGCAGCTGTCTTCTTTTTTTTCCTTCTGTTTTTATTTTTAGTCGTTTTCATTTCAAGTTTGTAATTCCTTTAAACATATACCCCGACCCAGAGGAGAAATTCCCCCATTTCTGAGAGCTCACTTTTTAAATCGGAGCTCAACCCACAAAAACCTGACCTCGTCCTTTTGTAAAGGAGCCGAATGCAAAAAGCAAGACAGAAAGAAACCAAATTAATCAAAGACCTTAAAAAAATTTAAAGAGAGAGAGAAAAAAGGCAATGTGCCATGGTAGCTTTTAATCCTTGATTTCTTCAGTGTTCAAAGCACTACTTGCCTTATAAAATGTCAACAAGAAAAAATAATATACATGAATACACGACAACAGGCTTCTCCAGTGGCTTGAGAGAAAAAAAGGTGAAGATTCTAGGATTTTCTTTACTTTGTATTATTTTTCCCTTTTTCCTCGGTATGTCAGAAAACAACCCCGTGATGGAGTTTTACTACTGTGCTTATTGTTGTCTTTGTTTGAGTGAGTGCATATTTCCTTGGGTTGAAAGTCAGGTGCTCAGAGCTGGTTCAAAGAAAAAAAAAATGAAGGTATATTTTGTGTTATATAAATGTTGAGAAGTTCTTGCTATTTTTTTTCTGTAATTTTTTTTTTTCCCTTTTAAAAGTCACTGAAGTTTCAATAAATTTTTATTGAAATGTCTTGGGCGTACTGTGAAATGCCTTCACCCCAACCCTCCCCAAAGTGCCTGGGAGGATGGAGGGGTTGAAAGATATATATCCTTCTTCTGCCTTTCTCCTCCACCCCCCTTCCCCTTCCAATATTAAGATATTTCTCCTGGAAGGAGCTAGTACGAACCAGTCTGGATGGTATCGTTTGAATCGTTGTGGGGGGGGGAAGGACGAGTTTTAAGCAAACTGTTTAATGTACCTTTTCCGTCTTTATCCCTCTCGCTTTTAAAGTCGATCCAGAGGCTACTAAAGTCACCTCTTTTAATGGAACAATATTAAGTGGCGTTTGAAAAGTTAATGAGAACGGCTCAGCTATGCTTTTATCTGTCATAAATTAATAACGCAAAAGTGAAGAATTAGAGAATAGATCAGTTAAATTTTAATGCAGAGCCTTCCTTCAAAGTTTCCAGGTAAAGTACTCAGGAGTTGATGGTGTCGCTGGGCTCGTTTTCTCTCCTGTCCGGGCAGAGGATTTGGCTTTTCCATTAGTTATCACCTGGAAATACATTATTATTTCTTTATTTATTCCACCCCTCCCATTTGAATAGCCCCTTCTCGCCCTTGAGCTCATGATATATTGGGATTAAATTAGAAAATGGCTGGAATGGGAAGAGACATCCAGGCTAGAGGCTGGACCAGTGGCCTGGGAGGTCACTGAGAGGAGAACTAAGGAGAGCTGGCAGCCCCTGCCTATACCTTTGCCAGTCCATGAGCACATCATTTAGCAGAACACATATATTTCTTGTTAATGAGATTTTCCGCCCCCCCCAATCCCTTCAACAGCTAGTGGCCCGTATATTGGAAAGTGATTCATCCTCCGCCAGTAATAAATATTATAAGGATGTCCTTCCAGCCTGTATCCTGTTTTATGCTCTGCCTGCTCCTCGGCCCGCGGCCCCCGGCTCCTGCACGGGCGAGATAAAGGGAGGTCTAGTGGGTGAAAGAGACGATAAAGCCTTTCTCCACCCCGATTTTTTAATTAAAAAATTCTCCTACTACCATGACACCGTTCAGGTCCCCTTTCACGGGGCAACGGGACCCTTCCCATTTGAACTTGGGAGTCGGGGTGTATTTTACAACCGTGGTCATTGCAGCGGGGGAAAAGGTTTGGGCTGAGCAGGAGTTTTTCTCTCCCTCTTCTCCCACCCTCGGATGGCCTACGGTGATGGCTGCTGGCAATGTCACTTGAGCTGATGCTCCCCTGAGCTGGCCCGGGCGAGGGGATGCTTTTAAGGGATAGAGGTGGCATCGGGTCTGGCGAAAGAAATGAAAAAAGAAATGTACTCGAAGAAGGAGGCAGCGTCTGCAGCAGCAAGCCCGAAGGCTGCAACCCCACAGGGCGGTTTCCACACACGGATCCTCCGCGCGGGTGGGAGCTGGAGGTGCCCCGGGAGGGGAGATCCGGCCCCGGGGGGGAGCAGGGCGGCGGGGCCGAGCGCTGCCAGCCCCTCCGGGCGGTACAACCATCCCTGCTGCGGCGCTCAGCTTTCTCCTCCTCTCCGAGCTCCGGCCTCAGCGGCAGCGCAGAGACAGCTTTCCATGACAGACCCCCGCAGCCTCTCCTCTCCTGTGTGTTTGGCTTCAGGAATGATGGGGGGAACTTTTATTTTTTGCCCTCGCCACAGCTGCTGGTCCCCCAAATCGCTCTTAGAGCGGGAGAGCTGTTAGGGTCTGTGTGTGGGGGGAAAATTTCCTAGCTGGCGAGAAAATTCGCTGTTGATATTCAGAGGAAAGCAACATATACACACATACACACCCCCTGCCTCCCCGTCTCGCTTTCCTGCCTGCCCAGGAGCCCGGTAGCCGCTCCACAGGCCAAGCGAGCACCGGCAGCCCCGAGGCGCCGCAAAACCCGAGCTCACGGTTTATTCTTTTTAAGGCTGAGGGTGCAGCCTGATTGATTTAAACCCCCCTTTCCACGGGCCTAACGCTGACCTCCCCCTCCCCATGCCCTTGCAAGAAATCCGTGTACTGCAGGTGTAACTCTGACTTGCAAATGGCTTTATCTCTTGTGTATCTTATTTGTATATAGTAACGTTAATGAGTAACTCTTGTGGCGCTTGTGGATGGAGGTAAACAGCGAGCAATCTCTCTGGATTATCCTGTCTATTACTCACCTGGCGCCTGTCTTGATATCCTCAATGGTTTTATGGCTGATGCAGGCGACCCGGCGCTGGGTGGGGGGTGGCCGGCGGCGGGGGGGGCTCCGGCGGGGCGCCGGCGCCATCTCTCGGGCAGCCTGAGCAGCGCCGAGCGACCCCCGAAGGGACCCACGGCTCGTGGGAAGGGGGCACAGCATCCACCGTGGGGGAGCCCTCGTGGGGTGGTGGGGTCTGACAGCATCCCGCCCCCTCCAGCCCCGACCCCCGGCCGGGCAGCGCAGCGGAACTTTTCCTGGAGCTGAGATGGGTTTTTAGCCACGGGAGTTTCAGCCCCGAGTCCAAAGTCTCTGGGAAAGCGGGGCTGGGGCCGCACCGTCGGAATGGGCTGGTGGGGTGGGAAGGACGACACACACAACGGGGCGGCAGCGACCCGGGGGTGGCGGGGGGACAGCGACACCGACACCCCGTCGGGGCGGGCACCAGCAGTCGCCGGCGCGCTCGGCCCACGCTCCGCTATTAGTTAATTATTGATTGATTACAAGTGAAAATTTATGACCCTCTTCCTCCCCCACCCCCCGCAGCCTCCCGGCCCCTCGCACGCACACACGCTCCTGCCCTCTGCAAACACTCCGGGGGAGGCGAGAGGCGTGTTGTTGTTTTTGGCCTTGACAGCTTCCAGGAATATGAAATATTTAAGCCCTTCAGTCGATCTCCCGTACCCTGGGCGCCCTTTTTTTTTTCCTTTTTTTTTCTTTTTTTTTTTTTTCATTCCCCCCCTTTCATGTCCCGACTCGGAGAGCTCCCGCGGCCGTCGGGCCCCCTCTCCGCACTCAGCCGGCGTGCGGGCTCGGAGCACGCCAGGCCTCGCAGATCAAAGGGACCTCTCCGGCCTCCGCACAAGGGAAAAAAAAAAAAAAAAAGTTGATTTCTTTAACGATTGTTCGTAAAAGTCTTGGAAGCAGGGACCATCCCGCCTCCTCCCTCGCCTCGGGCTGCAGGATTGCACCGGGAAACGATTTTGGGAAGGTAGAAAGAGGGCTTTGGAGAAGGGAGAGAAAATAAAGGAAAAAAAATTATAGAGGAGTTGCTTGAAATTTAGCAGCCGCGTATCTGCAGGAACTCACACGCCGTCCTGGGTGGGAGTCCGATCCGCAGCCCCGGCTGGACAGCAGGGTCTGGGCCGCGCTCGGAATTGTGCCCCCCAAAATGGGTTGAACCCAAGGCCCTCAGTGTGCCCGTGTGTGTGCGGGGGGCGCAGGCAGGGCAACTTCTGCAGGTCCTGCTGCCGGGAAAGCCGAGGTGAAGGGTGCCGCACACCGGTGACCGCAGCGCGTTGCCCTGTCCGGGGCTCAGAGACGGACACACGGAGGGATGGATGGACGGCAGGGTCGGTTGTTTGTTGTCTCGGGAGGGTAAATGGTCTGATGTGGCGATTGGCTCGAGTCGCTGGCGCTTGGCACGGCGGAGGCGAGCAGCCGTGGCACCCTGCGGAGACCGCCCCGCTGCCCGCCCATGGTCCCTGTCACCACGGCCCGGAGGGACAGCTGGCCGGGCGGATCCGTTCTGGAGGCGCCGGGACGGCGGGGTTGGGATCAGTTTATGGGGGAAACGGAGCGGGAAAAACCTTCCTCCTTCGGTACCTACAGCCGCGCCTTGCATAGAAACTCCTGTCCACGGGGGCACGGTGGCACGCCCGAGCCGCCTTCTCGTACACACGGTACAGGCACATACCGGGAGAGCAAACAGACCCACACCGGGACATTCCAGCCCGTGGAGATGGGGGCTCGCATCATGTTATCACCCTGATCCGCCGACCTCTCCCGCAACTCGCCCCGCATCCATCTCCCTCTGGACCTGAAGCCTTTTGGCTTCTTGTGGGGAGAAAAAAGCCAGCGGCTCCCCAGGGAACCAGCTCCGGAGGGTGATGCCTGAGGGTGCTTTGGGGGTTTTGTTGTTGGTGTTTTTGTTTTGGATTTTTTTTTTTCTCACCCAGCCCCAAACTTCCCACGTGCTTCTCCCCAGACTCCGCATTATTAGGGAATAATTAAAGCGTGTAAAAACACGGCGAGGCAAAACCCTTTAGCTTGAAGTGGCCGTTCAAGGCACTACTGGAGTTCTTGGCCCCAGCTTTTCGCTCCGAGGCCAACAGGGTGAGCCTCGAGACCGGGCCGAAACTTCGGGGCTTCTGCGGGACTCTGGACCCGCCCTTTCCTCTTCTGCCACCGCTCCTTCTTGGAAGCACAGTTCGCAGTCGCCTCGCAGACACCACCTTTGGGTTTTCTCTTTTCTGATTTTTTTTTAAATGATTTGATTATTCTGGAGTAAATAATTATTATTATAATTTTTAAACACTCTCAGCCGAAACAGAGTTCGACCTCTAGCGCAGGTAACCGCGGCCATAATTCCTTCTGAGTTTCACCTTGGTCTCACTAAACTCAGCTTCCCTCTCACTCTACCCAATAAAGACCTTCCTAGAGAAGGCATCGAAAAACAAATCCAAACCAACACCAAGCAGGCTGGGCTGTGCGGAGCCGACCTGACCCCACGGACACCCCGACCCCCTCCCCTCCCGAGGCAGCCCGCCTCTGCCTCCGGCTTCTCTCCTTTCCGAGGTCCTTTCAAGCTTTATTTCATTTCAAGCCGCCAAAGCGGCACTGACAGAATAAAGTTATCAAGGAAATAAGCTCGACAGAAAAAGCCAGTGGTGCTTTTCTTCCCCGGACCTGCTCCCTCCAGTGAAGGTACGAGAGGAGCGACTCCGGAGAAGGGGGGAACGGGCCGAGGATGGGGAGTGGGCTCTGGCCTGGGGCATCCCACCGGCTGGACTGACGGGTCGGTGTAGCAAGGAGGTTTTCTTGGGGCAGGAGGCGGCGGCGGCGGCAGGGAGGGAGCTGGAGGAATTTGCTCCAAGCTTTTGTGCAAGTCGTGGAGTCTCATTTCTGGTCCGACTAAAGGAAAGGGGGTCTCCGCCACCGCAGCCCCCCGCTACCGCGATGCAGGATCACGCTCCTTCGGGAATGTGTCACCGCGGTCTTCTGGCAGGATTATTTCCCTTCTGCCGTGAAACTTTTTCCTAGGTGCTCTCGCGCTTATTTTTCACAGGTTTCTTGAAAATATATATTTTTTTTTCCAGCTTTCCCCGGCTGTCCATCCGTGGCCTTCCCCCGTGGATTTTCGAGGAGCGCTTTTCAAATCCTCCGTTCTCCCTAGTCCTTTTCCAGCCGGTTCTCCTTTCTCCCGTCTCCGATCTAAAAAGCAAGTAGAAAAAAAATCACGAACCTTAAATATAAAGCTCAGGAGTCTCCCCCGCTCCTCTTGCTGGAGCGGGTGGGGGTAGGGGCTACCCCTCGGAAAAGTGAAAAGCTTGTTTTAATGGGCGGTCATTGCTAAATCTCACCTTGGGGCCAAAACGACTCGCGACCCATTGCCCTCCTTACGATGTATTTATTTGTCTCAGTGGCACTAGCCGTCAGTCATTAGTGGGGGGGTTAACCCGAGAGCCGCCCCACGGTGGTGGTGGTGGTGGTCTTGTGGCTTTTTGTTTTGTTTTAAATATGATTTCTCAACAGGAACCTCCCCAGAAGAGAAGGAATAACCTTTCCCGGGAGGGCTCTTCAGTGAAACACGGAGGGAACACGCGTGGAAGCGCAGCGAGCGACGCCCCCTCTGAGAACGGTTTTGGTCTGAGCAAGCGGGATTTGGTTTGCACCCCGAAGGGTTCGCTCCCGGGAAAAGCGATGCTCGGGCCAGCACAGACGTTACTTAATGAATAACGACGCTTTCTAATATTAACAATAACGGAGGGGAAAACAAATGCAGAAGCCCGAGTGCAGGAGCAGCCACCGGAGCCCGCGGGCAGCCGAGCGAGCGGTCGCCGTCCCCGGGACCCGGAGCGCAGCCGGGCAGCAGCTCCAGACACCCGCACGCCCACGGCTGTGCTCGCATGCACTCAGGTCTGTGGTTACAGTCGCTCCATGAGCTCCAGAGCCGCTCCGTAGCCGTGTATCACTTTATTTAGACACAGCTTTCTCTGCACGTTATATGCATAAAGCGCTAAGATGCTTTATATATATTTCAGGTATTTATATAGTTCAAATACATATGTGTGCGTGTCTGTTTTTATATAAAGGTAATGCAAAGAGATGTGGCTGTGAGCGCATTCTTTTCACTCCTCACAAGACGCGTGCGGTGCGGGACACCGGGCACGGTGCGTCCTGTTCGCGCTGCCCGCACACATCCCCTCCGTTCCCGGCTTCCTCAGCCTCTGTCCCCCCTGGCCGAGCACATCCAGGCTGAGACCAGGAGGCTCTGACTGGTGGATTTGGGATCTGTGGCTCAGTTAGCTTTCCAATATTTTCGTTATCACATAATATGGGTAAATTCATCTCCACAAACAGTGTTTCGCCGAGCGGTCCCGGGTTCTCCCGTCACCCCCGGAGCAACTTTGGGGATCCCTGACCATTGCCCTTCGAGAAGGGGGAAGCATGTAGGAGCCTTCCTGGTACTTGTGCTCACACTTCTTTAACAGCTGGCTGTGGTTTGTTCCCTCTGCCAAATATTTAACCAAGGATGGGGAAGAGAGATAAACTATAAATGTCATCCTCCTTTTCCGTTCAAATCGGCATCTCTTGGCTCCAAACTTCTGCTGTCGGGAGGATGGACCGACGGTGCGGGAGTGCTTGGCCTGGCTGGCTCCGGACACCGGGCAGGGAGGGACGGTGGGAGGAATGGATGGATGGATGGGTTGGGGGTAGGGGGTGTTGTGTGTGGCCTCCGTCCTCGTCCCACGGCTCATGCCATCCTGAAACTGGGAAATAATGAAATTGGAGACCATGAAATCACGACAGCAGGCAGGACCTGGATGCCTGGTGCCAGCAGCTCCCATGTTTAGGAGAAGGAGAAGGGGGTATCTCGCTGTTGGGGGTGCTCCCCCGGCAGGGGCTGCTACTCCTGGGGCCGTTCCCGGTGCCAGGGCCGTTCCCGGAGCCGGACCGTTCTCTCCCGGGGCTCCGTGTCGCCGTCAGCCGCTCCTGGAGTGCCACCTGGTGGGAGCAGCCCGGCAGCACGGGCAGGACTCGCCTTCAGGGGTCTCCACAGCCCCCCGGGAGTCTTTCTGGCTGGCAGGGGGAGCGGGGCAGAGGCGGAGTGTGGGGGGTATCCTGGGGATGACCCCAAGTGCCGGGGCAGGAGGGATGCAGACGATGCAAGTAGCAGCATCCAAAAGGAAAAGACCGGAGCTGAAAGTGTTTCTTCTTCAGAGTCAAAAAGAAAAGGTGTCATTTGGAAATCTTGCAAGTCTCCCTCCTTCTTGTTCGCTTGTGGTCGTGCTGGGGCTGAAAGCACGTGTGCAAGGCTGCTATCAGCATGGACATGCTGGCTCCTGAGGATTTCCATGTACTCCAAATGAAAACCCTGGGCGTTCATAGGGAAGCTGGGCCTGGCATTTTTGTAGGAAACCTCCCAGAGTTTTACAAGTGTGTGTGTGTGGCTGTACTCTGAGAGCAGATAGGCTCTTAAAAGGAACTGTCGCCCTCCTGGCTGTGCCTGAGGGCTGATTTGTGTGGCACAAGGCCTCCTTACTCTGTCTCCTTGGGGTTTTGTTGTCCTCCCTCTTATATCTACACACACTGAACTATTTTGCTTCTGTGTTTTTGTCTTTGTCCATGTGTCAAACTCACTTGTTCACTCACAGATGGATCCAAATACAAGCAAGCACAAAACTAATCTGTTTACATTTTGTTTCATAGTTTTATTCATACTCCTCCAACTCATCTTACACTTTTTGCTTTCTCTTACACATACACACAACTATCCTTCATAAGCTGTTTGTCTTATTGTATCCTTATTATAGTTTTGTTTTCTGCCTCTTCCCTCTTTACGAAACTACTCGGCACCAGAAGCTGCCATTTCACATGAAACACTTCTCTCCAGGCCAGAGATTGACTGGCTTTGGTGAAACCAGGGGGCACTAAAATGTGAGAACAAGGATGTAAAAGCAGGAAGACATGCATCAAACTTCAGGGTAAACAATGGGAATGATATTGATTGCCTTTTAATGTGCAGTGATCACACAATGGGGAAGAAAGCCTTCCCAGGGTAAAAGAACCAAGACACTTGCCTGGCTTTAGAAACTGATAGCAGAAATATGTATCTCAGTGAAACTTCGTGACTAACTCGGAGGGGACCTTATCCCAGGGCTTCTGTAGGGAAGTGGCTTTCCAGGTCTAGCAGAGCTTCCAAATAAAGCGCTGTCCTACTTTCTGGCTGTCTCTAAAGGATGATGAGAAATGCCCATTGTCTCTGCCCAGGCTGGTGCGTGCTCTCATTAAGGCCTTTGAATTGTGTGTGTGCATGTCGGCGTCAGAGCTGTTTGGCAGGGAGGGACGGGCAGGGTTTCTCTGGAAGGTAATTCCCCAGTCCCAGTGGTCTCGGAGGGGTTGGAATGATTTTTGAACTCTTGGAACCTCAACACCTCCCAGAGTGGTGGGTAGGGAAGATGGTGGGGGGTAGATGATGGTCTTGTGACTGCATCACAAATGGTTAATGAAGCTGTGTGAACAGAGCTCTGGGGGAATCCAAAACTGCAAGGGCAGAGCCTTCCCTGGGAGTAGCAGGATTAATCTGAGGTGTATCAAAGTAAGCCCACTTTGCTCCTTGGGTGTTGGGTTCTGATCTGAATTGACAGGGGTTAGGCAATTCACAAAACAGCCATCCCTGCCTTTCCTTAATGACTTACCTCAAGTCCAAAGCACTTCATTTTGAGGGAGGATGGTGTAACACACAAGAAAAAGTGTCAGGAAACATGAAGGCACAGCTGTTCTTTCCACTTGGGTAGCTGCAATCAGTTTGAATAATGGATATTCTGTTCAGCTCCTTGGAGGGGAACTTTGAGTCTCCAGCTCCTCACTAAGAGGAGACATGCTGATTTATCATTTATTTATTGGATTATAACCCCTTTTATGGGTAATCAATTGCTGCTTTTTCAGTTTCCTCTTGAATCACATCACCCTGGTGCAATCAGAGGGTGAGACCACTTCGAGTGCACAGAGGTTTCCCTTTGAAAACATTTCCATCAGATTTCTAGGTGTTAATGTGGGCAACTGATGGAGGAAATAATGGGCAGGGTCTGATTTGTTCATGTACTCTGGGATTGGGCAAGGACCCTCGTGGCCCTGTCCTGGGGACACGCTGATGGAAGGTGACATTTTCTAACTTGCTTTATGGCTTGGGGACCTCGGTGCTTTCCCCAGCTCTCCTTTGAACACCGTGCACATTGAGCTCACTCTGCTCTCTGGCAGTGAAATGAGCTGTGACAGAAATAGCAACGATTTGGGGGCTAAACCCTTTTTCTCATATAAAACCAGAAGTGGAGGGAACACACTCTGTAATGGCAGAGAGCAGGAGCTATGAAGGTTGCCCTTTATTCCTAGCACATCACTTGAACACCCTCCCAGATGCCTCCCTGCCCTTGAGCAGGACCCAGACATGTTTCCAGTTGTGGATACGCACAAAGTTTAATCTCAGAGCCTTGCATAGGAGCATGGACAGTTCTCCAAGGCCACTACCTGCCTGCCCGGAATGATGCTACCCCTCCTGGTGCAGAGCTCACGTTGTGCCCAGGTGCAAACTGTTAACCAACAGGCGCAACAGGGACCAGCTGTGGTCAATAAAGAGAAAATTAAGGTGTGAACTTGCTGAAGGTAGGAAGAAGGCCTTGAGTCTTTATAAGCTTAATTCAGGGCAGGTGAAGGAGTTTTTGTTCCATAATGACGCAGTGTAGAAGTTGTGAGAGGCTGTTTGGGAGAGGACCTGACATGGGGAGCTTTGGATTCACTCTCGAGGTAGGAGGCTGCGTGAGAATCGATGGGGACGTGGTGTAGGCACGGTGATGGAAATGGTTCCTGTGTGATTTCCTCGCTACCCTTAAGAGCTGTGAGGTGGGTGTTTTACTGCAGGGTGTTTTAGGTGTGCCTTCCCTGTGACTCAAAGGGTTCTGAGGGGTTGGCAATTCTGCTTTCTGCTTCTGTGGGGACTGGTGTGATGAGCAGACACAGAAGCCATGTGATTTACATTGAACTGAAGGGTGGAGGAGAAAGCTGCTCTGTGCAAATCTGAAATTTGTGTGTAAGTCTGGGAAGGGATCATAGAGGTTCCCTCTGGTGCTGCTTCTCCTCCCTGGTCCTTCACCTGATGCTGGGTTGGCTGGGCCCCATCCAGTGCTGTGAGTTCCACTCAGGCAAAGTGTTAAATAGAGGGGTGTGGGGTTTTCCATGGTGTCTTTGCAGATATCTAGCTGTTTTTTTTCTTTGCTGAGGCTCTTCCAGACTTTCCCTTGCTTGTCTGTGGGACTCAAGCTAAGCAAGCCTACCCTGGTTTTTGGTCCCCACAGAGAGCTTGTAGCCAATCTGCACCTAAAAGCGGATGTGAAAGGGGTTGAGTTATGCATGGGGTCCTGTCTTATCAGTCTCTGCGCTCTTTAATTTTTTGAGTTCCTTGGCTAGAGAACAAAGCAAGCAGCCTGGGTTTGGGGAGGATGTTGAAACTCATGGATGAGGGTGGCGAAGATTCTGCTTCAGAATCAGGAGTATAGCTGGAAGGGAAGGAACTTGATAAACGAGTGACATGCTGCCTCTGGCTGGCCTGGCAGCCTTTTATCATCCTTCATTTATCTGCCAGCCTGGCTGGTCCGTTCGACACCTGCTTTCTTATGTGAGAAGTCCCCAAACTACCTAGGGTGTTCCTTATTTTTAAGGACCTCAGTCGGGTACAGCATCAACGTGTAATTTTCCATTCTTGGCAGGGCACACCCCAGTAAATCTGGGCTAGCCATCTGCTGATAATGATTGTCACTTGGGGCCCTGGGTGCTCTGGGGCAAGTACGGTCAGTAACCAGCATGCAGGAATAAGGTGGTAGCTGTGAGAGGAGCTGCTGGGTGTTCCTCAACACTATGCTCTTGTGTGGTCTGACGTGGAGGAGAAATAAATACTGTTTTTTAGAAACTATCCCCAAGGAAAAGTGATCTCTTGGCTTTTCAGCAATCTGTTACCCTCTCTAAAGATTTAGTGCAGGAAAAGAAAATAAGTTGAAAGGCTGTGGAAGGAATCTCTTCATTTTCTGATGCATGTTCTTGTTAATCCTACCTGTCCCCCTATTGTAGCCTGTGGCTTTGGCTGGATATTATTGTGGGTGAGTTTTTCTGTGCCCAGCTTGGCCAGCCAGGTAGTTTAGGAGAATGATGGTGGGAAGTTTAACTGCAAAGCAGGTTGGGAACTGAATCAGTAGCTTGTGCCTGAGTGGAAATTTGAATCAAGGCCTCCAAAGCTGGAGTGGAACCAGGGCTGCTCAGCTTTGATCCTCACTATACTGGTTATTAGTGTTCAGTGTAAAACTGAGCATAACATGGGGAAATAACCCAAAGTTCTTTTTCTAGAGTTGTCAAATGAGGCTCTGTCTGAGTAATACCCGTTTATGTCGGTTTTACTGTGAATAAGCCTGATTCCTGCAATATTTCTGAAATCCAGCTTTTCCTGAAGGTACACGGGTTTGGAGTTGGGATTAGCTGCATAATGAACACCCTCCATACCACCTGGGACTGATGGGTCATCAATAAGTCAACAGGAGGTCAGCATTTGTACGATGGATTGGCAACAGTTGTGCAGCCCTTTCCTCATGCCCTTCTGCAAGGAAAATAAGCTCCTAACATGAAGATAGCAGATATTGTGTTTCTAGTCTTTATGGAATTTATGCAGATACAGACTACTGGGAACATAACCCAGCCTAGAAGGCTGTGGTTTTCACTCCTATATAAAACATCTTATTTGCTAGCAAATGAAACAGTAATCCAGTGCAGTGGCTTTCCTGGAAAATAAGTATTTCCTCAATGATCAAGTATCTGGTATTGTTTTGTGCAAAGATAACCACAATCTGCAACCCAGTGACAAAAGGTACAAGAAGTATCTACATTTTGAAGGCTGCCATGACAAATCAGATCCTTCAGACGGGTTATTAACCACTAGAACAGGGAATTGAGGGGAGTTGTGTCTCCTGTAGTCTTGAGATCCAGTCAGGATGGATCTCTGGAGAATCAGCAGCCTCAAACAGGAGCAGCTCTAACACTGCAGATCAGGTTAGAACAGCCTGCTGCCTTGGTGGAAGCATCTTTTGGGTTAAGAACCATGCTATGCTCTGATCATCAATGCAGTAAATAGGGGAGAAAAGGGGGTATGTGCTGCCCCTGGTCTGTCAGAGGAAGGGCTGAGTGCTGCTGAGGCACTGTGGTTGTGCTGGGGATCCTGCTTTGTGCTCGGATGCAGAAGGATGCACATCAGGCTCTCACAGAGCCCTGTTTGCATAAACCCCAGGTGAACGTGCTCGTGTTTTAAGGAACTATATGAAAATATGCCACTAGATGGCCCCAGGAAGAAGGCGGATCAGGCTGCGGGGCCCGAGGGAGCGAGGGGAGGGCAGCAGCCTCCAGCAGGCACCTGGGCACCCGCTGCAGGGCTCAGCTCCCCGCTGCGGGGCAGGGCTGGGGGAGCGCGGTCCAACCACTGAGACACCGCTGGTGGGAAAGAACAAGGGGAGCACTCAGAGCTCCCACACTGCCTTATCTTTCACAGCACCTTCTGTTGGACTTTGTGCCATGGGAGTGTGCTCCAGGGATCACAGGTGGTGCCTCCTTGGAGGAATGGTGTGAGCTGCCTGCTCTTGCTCTATAGAAATCGTGTGAGCTGCCCGTCCTAGTGTCATGTCCCATAAGAATGGCATGAGACTCCTGTCCCATTGTTGTGCCCTTTAGGAGTGGTGCGAGCTGCCTGTCCCATTGTTGTGCCCTTTAGGAGTGGTGTGAGCTGCCTGCCCCAGTGCTGTGCCCTGGCTCAGCACCCATCAGTGAACTGGGTGGCATCCCAGCAAAGCCAGCACATACAGGTGACTCCATAGCCTGCCTGGAGGTTGTATGTTTGAGTGCTGCAGTCCTTATCAGGTCAGAGAATTATCCAGATTTCTTGGGTAATCCCTAAATGGCTCCTTCTATCTCAAACAGCCACCTTAGCAGCTATTCCCAAAGTAATATGTTAGGGCCAATGACACATCTAGCCCTGTCATGAGTGTAAAACCCTGGCGTCTGCTGGCATGAGTGCTGGGATTTAAGCTCAGGGCTGCTCTTCAGGAGTCTGTTTTCTACCTAGGATGCTGAAGCAAGATGCTTTTCCTTTCTACAATTGTGCAAGGGACTTAACTTTAGAAGGGGACACCAAGTGTTCAAGATTGGGTTGGATGGGGCTTGGAGCAACCTGGTCAAGAAAGAGGTGTCCCTGCATATGGTGGAGGGGTTGGAAGTAGATGGTCTTTAAGGTCCCTTCCAAGCCAAAGCATCCTATCATTCCAAGTGTCTTGTTCTGGTTATTGTTGCTACTTCAGCTTGGAAGTAGGATCGCAGTCTTGATGCAGGTATAGCTCTATGTCATCTGGAAGGGAAGGTGGTGGCTGTGCTCAGTTCCAAGGGAGCACAGAGCCTTATCCCAGGAATAGGAGTGGGATGTAGAGCCTGCAATGTGCTTCTGGCCCGTACTTCAAACCTGGGCCTCTTGGAGCCAGGAGGGATGTTAGAACAGAGCAGTGCTTCTCTCTGGTGTGCTGATGAGCTCCCGTGGAGGATTTAATGAATGGAGCTTCTCTGATGGATGAGATAGGAAAAATTGCTAACCTGGGGAGGTGTAAAACAGTGCAGGGCTGTGCCACAGAGTGAGCCTCGCCTGGTGGTCCTTCAGAAGGACGTGGCTGCTGGATGAGCCAGTGTAGGAGGGGAAGCATAGACAGGGAAGGAGCTGACTGGAACTGCCACAAAGTCGGCTTTCTGGGACGTGCTGGCACAAAAGTCTGCACTGAAACGAGCTCTCAGAGGCTTTGCAGTGCTGCAGGCAGGTGTGAGCACTGCCAGGGAGGGCTGCAGGGCAGGTTTCCCCCAGGGCTGCTGGGGCTGCTTCCCTGCCTCGCACCTCGCCGCCAGCCGGGGAAGTACCTGCTCTCCTGCAGACAGGGAAGCTGTGTCCCTCTTCCCTCTGATATGGAATCCTTGTGGAGCCTGAGGCGAGCAGCACTGAGCTTCCAAGCCAAGCTTTGCTCCTGAGGCGAACTGGGACAGGTCCAAGGGCTTGTCTGGTTTCCTTTCTAGGTTTCCTCCCCTGTTTAGTGGGATTAATAACACCTAAGGGTGTCAGAGGTGATTATTCATCAGGCTTCAAGCGCTCTGAAAAAAACCACTGTGCCACCTATTGTTTGAATTTACATGACGTTGCTGCCTCCTGTCTCCCGGAGTTGTGACTGATGTGAAAGGACTGAGATCCCTTCTATGACTTTGCTTTCTGAAAGACAGGGGATCTGGCCCTCAAAAGACACGAAGACCTGTCAGTCATGCCAGCAGGAATTAATGGTGCACAAGAGGGATTCACAGTGCTCTTAGGAGCAGTTTGATTCGGAAAGAGTAAGGATGGGACTCCTCCACAAAACCCTCTGATTTAAGGAACACCCAACCTTCAGCTGGAAATGTGGGGACAAGCTGCAGTTTTGTATGCGACTGTTCTCTGTCAGGAGAGAGCTCAGGTCTTTTGGGTGGGCAGTGCAGATTTCCAACCCTGTGTTCGAACTGGCACAACTGAATATACTCAGTCTGGGATATTTTATCCAGATTTGAGATATGGGACAAGTATCCCTTTTTTGGTCTTGATATAACCAGTGTGAGCTGAAATAACACCTTCTAGGAAGAGAGTCCTTCTGTAGCCATGAATAAATCTAGTTAAGCATGGCTCAGAAAGGGATTGACAAGCCTGAGACACCTTGTCCCTGTAGTTAGAAGCTTTTACCCTGAAAAACTTCATCTTCCCCCTGCCCATCTTCAAATGTCAGTTCAAAGCCTTTATTTTCCTCCCAGCCCTGTTTCTAGAAAACATCCTAAAAAAATAGCTGTTCACTGAATAAATGCCTCCTGACAGATAAACTGAAACCTGCTATTGAGCCCTTTTGGGCTGGCAATTCAGCAAAGCTGCAGTGTGTTGGATTTTGCTGCTTTTATGTCTTGGAGGTTTAGTTCCAGCTGAACCATAGCAAGTACCTGCTGAGTCAATGAGCCTCATTGCTGCTGTGTTTGATGGGAAGTGCAGCGCACTGCCTGACACCTGCTGATGATCTCAGCCAGGATTTTTTACCTGTGAGAGGAGGAAATTCTGGAAGGGGAAATGCAAAAGGGAGCAGGAATGACTCCCGAGCATTTGGAGTCGAGCTGAACCTGTTCTGTGGGGTGCAGGTCCTGCTGAAGCGCTTGAACAGTTGCTCCAGTCACTGGTTTTGTGGGGTTAGGCAAGTGAACCTACCAACACATCCTTGAGGATTTTACTCCCAGACTTGCTGAGTTTATTAAGTGGCAGCGGTGGTAGATTTGGATTCCTTGTGATCCAGGCACTGTGGAGGATGTGTGCTAGGAATTCATCCAGCCGACTGCGGGTGCATCTCGAGGCTTTCGGTGTCTTGAATTTCAAGCCTTTTAGCAAAGTGGGAAATTTAGGAGTGTTTTATAGTGTTCCTGGTGCATGCAGGATAGGCAAGTGGGTATTCAGCGGGCCCTCTGGGGTGGAGAATAGCATGGATGGCTGTGCCTGGAGGAAATGGAGGCAATTGCCTCAAATGACTTCTTTTAGCCTGATGTTCTGTGTGATTCCCACCCTATAGTACCAGCAAGATGGCAACTGTGTCCCGTGTTCAAGTCTTTACTGCCTTATTCGTAGAGTCACAGAATGGTTTGGGTTGGAAGGAATCTTAAGGCTCACCTAGTTTCTCCTCTCTGCCATGGGGAGGGACACCTTCCACCAGCCCAGGTTGCTTCGAGCCCCAAGTGACCTTGGACACTTCCAGGGATGGGGCAGCCACAGCTTCTCTGAGCAACCTGTTCCAGGGCCTGCCCACCCTCACAGGGAAGAATTTCTTCCCGATATCCAATCTAACCCTGTCTTCTGTGAGTGTAAGGCCATTCCCCCTTGTCCTGTCACTCGGGGCTCTTGGAAATAGCACAGCAAGAAGGGAAGGAAACTTGGGCTGATAGAAAGAACTTAGAAGTCCTTGAAATAGTGACAGGCCACTGCTGCACGGTTTGCACATGGTGTTGGGGTTTCTGTGTTGGCTCAGCAGGGTGGGGAGGTCTGGGGCAGGAGAGGAACAGGCTGTGCTGGCCCTGTGCCGTGCCTGGGCTGGAGGAAGGAATGTTGATCTCCGCCAACAATGCTGCCAGTGCTGTGGTTTCCTAAGCAGAGCTGTTCCCAGGCAGGAGCGGCATTGGCTTTGCCACTTCTGGAGCATCCTTGGAAAAAGAAAGCTGGTTCCTTCCCATCCCCTGTTTGACTGGGGGTAGTCTTACCTAGTGGGCATCCCAGCTGTTGTGTCCCACCCGTCTCTTTGCAGATGGCTCAGGGTGGTATGCAACCTCCTTGTAACACATCCCTGTGCTCCCAAACCGGGGTCAGGGCAGGGGAGGGCTGAGTCTTGCTTGCCCCTTCTCTCCTGACATGGGTGTGGAAGGCTGGTCCATGAGCTGGCTGTAAATCAGTATGCACGAGGAAGGCAATTTTTTGCAAGTGAAACCTGCCCTTACCAAGCCCTGGGGGAGGGAGGAGAACTGCAAGTGTCAAGGTGAGACGGAAGAGCAACAGAACGAGATTTAATTTCCTTCCCAATAATTTTCTCAAGCTGTATAAACGTTCCTTATTTAAAATAAATACTCCCTGAAAACACATTCTGTGTCAGTGGCCCTGTGAAAACACTCCCAGTCACAACCTGTGCCTGTCCCTTGCTTGGAGCCTCAGCCAAAAGCCAGCAGTTTTACATTTTGCTCTATTAACTTGAGCTGTAAATTTCCTTGTGCAAAGTCTCCCAGGCCGTGGAATGAATTTTAAGTAAACAGGGTGTACAATAATAGACTTGTGTTAGGGCAGGTTTTTCAAGTGGCCTGTAACTTTTGGAGTATTTTGGTCTAAATCTTTCCCTGTTGTGGTGGAGAGTGTGTGAGCTTGTCCAGAAGGTGGAGGAAGTCAGAGAAAAGACCTGGATGGTAACAATCTCTGGATCTTATCCGTGATCCAGAGAAGAGCATCCAGTGTTTGATAAGCAAAGAATTCAGGTGAGAGAATCTTACCTGGGCCATGGCAGGAGGGTTGGAAGGAGATGATCTTTAAGGTCCTTTCCAACCCAAACTTTGTGATTCTATTATTCTATTGGGTTTTTTGATTCAAGACCTCCCTAGTTGTTTTTTTCTCAGTGACAGCATCTATGTGAGATGTTTATAAGGATCCTGAGGTGTTTTTTTTCCCCTTGATCTATAATATGCTGAATGTCCACTCTAAATCAGTTTTATTTACTTTGATGACTATAGGATAAGTTCCTTCTTTATGTGGGAAAAGGACAAGAGTTTCTCCTGTGAGTGTGATAGAAAACAATACTCTTTCAGGTTTGTGGGCATCATTGCTCTGAGACTCCTGAAATTCTGCCTGCTTGGTGCACAGATGTGCTGGATCCGTTTCTGTCTCGTACTGCCAGAGACTCTGAAGGGGTTCTGGGGATGTTATGAGGTGTTCATGTTTCCTGCTGGTGCAGGAAATAATCTCTACTGTGGATGCAACTTATCTGAGATTGTTGTTCAATTTTCAGGTCAAAGCAGGCTCAAGATGAATGTGATGTAGAAGGCTGTAGGTGAGGAAAGATTGATCCCACTTTGCATGCTAAGCAGTTTTCCTACCTGATGCTTCTGCAGTAGATTATGGCTTTTTTTCCTCATGAACTTGCAGTTAAAATGCACATCTGGTTGGTGTCTTTAAGCCATCTTGTAAAGGGAACTTGATCATTAGATAAAGAGGAAAGGAACTTCTGGCTTATAGGAAGCTCTTTCCTGAAAAAAAAAAAATATTGTAAAGAATAACTTGGCATAAAAGTCCACAAATAGGGGTTTCTTTTGACTCCCCTGAGTTTGAAGATGTCTGGTTATCTGACCTTTCACCAGCTGGCTCTTGTAAAACTGCAGGCAAAGTGGTTCTGACTTTCTGCTAAGCTATGGGGTGAAAAAAAGCAAAACATCTTTCAGGTCCTTATCCAGAACTCAGTAAAATCAGTGGAAAACCTCTGAGTCTGCAAGATATTGGATCATTTCCAAAGGGTAGAAAACACTGGGGAAAGGTTGAGCCCAGCTTGTGTTAGAACTAGAAGCCAAGGGAAATTCTCTGCTCCTGGGAATGAAAAAAAAAGCCTTGGCAAAGTCTGTATCTTAGTGCTGGAGAGAGTGATTGTCCCAAAATGGCAGAAGTTTGGATTTATGAGATAGAAGGAGGATAAAGCCTCGTGCACTGGGACACTTGAGCAGCTCATGAAGTGGGAATTTCCTCTAGATCTTTTTATCCTGTATTAGATAAAAGGAGGGTGGTATGGCTCATGCAGCCTCTGCAGGAGAGTGATTCTGCAACAAGGCTTAAACTCCGGGGGGTTTTTTGTGGTGTCTCGTCCCAAGAGATGTTGAGTCTCACTCTTGTGGGATGGAGGGTCCTGGAGCTGCAGAGCAATTGGCAGCATGAGAACAGTTTTGCCCAGCTAAATGTAAAGGCTTTTAGATAAACCCAAGTGTTTGCTTTGGCTTTCAGGAGCATGGAGATACCATGGATGGAGAATTGCCAGTTGGCTGATCACCAGCCTCTGACTCATAATGTAAAAGTGTAGCGTGAGTCCCCTTTTCTTTTTTCCCCCCAGTTCTTGACAAACNTAAGGATCCTGAGGTGTTTTTTTTTTCCCCTTGACCTACAATATGCTGAATGTCCACTCTAGATCAGTTTTATTTACTTTGGTGACTGTAGGATAAGTTCCTTCTCTATGTGGGAAAAAGACAAGAGTTTCTCCTGTGAGTGTGATAGAAAACAATACTCTGTTTCAGGTTTGTGGGCATCATTGCTCTGAGACTCCTGAAATTCTGCCTGCTTGGTGCACAGATGTGCTGGATCCGTTTCTGTCTCGTACTGCCAGAGACTCTGAAGGGGTTCTGGGGATGTTATGAGGTGTTCATGTTTCCTGCTGGTGCAGGAAATAATCTCTACTGTGGATGCAACTTATCTGAGATTGTTGTTCAATTTTCAGGTCAAAGCAGGCTCAAGATGAATGTGATGTAGAAGGCTGTAGGTGAGGAAAGATTGATCCCACTTTGCATGCTAAGCAGTTTTCCTACCTGATGCTTCTGCAGTAGATTATGGCTTTTTTTCCTCATGAACTTGCAGTTAAAATGCACATCTGGTTGGTGTCTTTAAGCCATCTTGTAAAGGGAACTTGATCATTAGATAAAGAGGAAAGGAACTTCTGGCTTATAGGAAGCTCTTTCCTGAAAAAAAAAATATTGTAAAGAATAACTTGGCATAAAAGTCCACAAATAGGGGTTTCTTTTGACTCCCCTGAGTTTGAAGATGTCTGGTTATCTGACCTTTCACCAGCTGGCTCTTGTAAAACTGCAGGCAAANTTCCCCCCCGTTTTTGAAAAACTTTTTAACTGGCTTTTTTTTTTTTTCCTGAGAGGAGGAGGAGGGAATTCTCATGGTTTTAAGCAAATCACAACTGACTCAGCCTAAGCCCAAGGGTAGAATGGCGAAGGCTTGATGGATTAAGTGTCCTGGAACAACTGGCTACACAGCTCTTTCTTGTTTTCTGGCTGTGAGGATCATCCTTTTGATCAGATTCTTTTCCCTACTGCGTTCCGGGTTGTAAATTCAGATTAGTCATGGCAGGGTGGCAAACAATTAATATGGAAGAGGAGGCTAAGCCCTGGGAGTGTGAGTGGTGGTCTCTGGGGAGTGAATACACCCTGGTGGCCAGGTGGGGAAGTGAGACACCATGAGGCCACCTACTCATGACTTTGGAAAGGTTGAGAGCCTGAGACTCCTACAGCAACCCATATTTCTGTCATCTGCTCCAAGATGTGTCTCCAGCTGCCCTAATACTTATGACCTGCTTGACTGTCTGATTTCCAAGGTCCTGAGTCTTGCTCTAAGACTCAGACTTGTGTCCTGTAGCCAGAGGAAGAAGCTGTAGTTTGCCATTTAGCATCTTTCCTGTGTATCTTGCCTTTGTTTCCTGTTTGTGCTGCTTAGGCCATCATTACCCTCAGGATCCACTGGATAATAACTGCTGCTCATGTCTTGGGTGCTGGTGATCCCTAGTGGAAGTGAACTTTCTTGCTTCTCTGGTCATCCAAAGGTCCGGGAAACTGGGGGGGGGGGGTTTCTACAGACCTCTGAAAGTGGAAGAAAACACTGAGGGACTTAGAATCACAAAATCATCAAAGTTGGAAGAGACCAAGTCCAGCTGCCAGCCCAGCACTGCCACTGTAACCCCTACTTGTCAGGTCTTTGGGGACAGTGAGGAAGTGGTTGCCAACCCCAACATGAGAAGGCAAGGGCTTGAAAAGCAGAGTACCCTGATTCCCAGCCAGTGTGCCGAGGGATGAGCAGTGGTGTGCGCAGGAACACCACAGCCTTTGCTTGTCCTTCACTGAAATCCCTCACCAGCTGCCATAGCTGTGTGTCAGACCAGGAGGCTTGTTTTAAAGGTCTGTTTGGGCTATACTTCTCCAAACAGCTTCTCTTGTGGCTTTAAATGCAACTCCCACCACAAAATGACCCTTGTCCGAAGGTGGTAGCTTTGTAAAAGATGAGATGACCATATCGAAATGTGATTGCAGTGTCCAAGCCTGAAAACATTATTTGAAGGTGATACTTTAAAGGAATAAACTTACAATCAAATCTTTTTGTAGTGGGGTCCCAAAGGCGGAGCTCACTGGAGCGAGCAAGAGGTGCTGTGTGAATTTGTAGATTTATTTGCAATAAGCTGATTTGCCTGATTAAGGCGGGTTACGAACACAGCTGCTGCTTGGTGCACAGCTTTTGACATCAGTAGTGTTATACCAGGGCCACAATTGGCCTTGCCTATATCGTTGCCAGTTGCAAGAATTTATCATCCACCTGTGCTCTGATTTACGTGTGTGTAAATCCCAAGTAACTCCATTAACATCAATAAAGCTGCTTGAAGAGATCTCTATCTGAATTGCGTGCTGAAGGCTTCTCATGTTGCTGCTAGCTATGCAGGTGCAGGGATGTGGTTGGGTTCAGCTGGGAAACATGATGCCATGCAAGTGTGTGTCTAGCATGCAAACAAGAAAATGCTGAAGTCGAAACCACAATGCTCATTTAGCGAGGGAATGCTGTCAAGCTCTCAAGAGAAGATTTCTCCTTGCCATCTTTAAATATTTGAACAGGCGGGAATTTCTGAAGAATGTTTCCCTGGAAATATTTCCCTGGGAGGGGAAGAAAATGGCCTGTTCTTTCGTGGGGGATAGAGAAAGATGGGCCGGTTCCAGATCAGTTTTGATGACAAAGTTGGGATGAAAAACGGGGTGGTTTCTATTCCTCGTTTACCTCCTCCACCTCCACTGTACCTTCAACAACTGTATGCAAGGACAAAGAACCAGCAGCCTGGTTTTTGCAAGTGTTTACTTTGTGGGCTTTTTTACACAGGTTGTGGAAAGCAGAGACACAGCGAACAACATTAAGGGTGTGGGGTGGAGCAGTGCCCTCTTGCACCGTTGTCTGTATTCTGAGTCAGTTGTCCTGTTGTGGCAGCGGCAAAAAGAAAAAGTCACCTGGAAAAAAAAGCTGTCCCAGGGAAAGGAGATAGTTTAGCCCTTGGGGAAAGTCTCCTGAGCTGGTGGCTGCCATCCCAAAGCATGTGGGGCTGACAGGTCTTCTTGAACCGCTCATGAGGTTATCAGAGACTCTTACAGATGTGCTACCTATATGAGTTCTGAACTTGTTTGTGATGGTGAGAGCTCCTGCTAAGGAGATTTTGGGATTTTTTTGGGGTCATTTGACAACTTCATGGATTAAGGCACAAACCAGTAGCAATTTTGTTTGCAGCGTGGAATGCAGCTTTGTTGACTGGAATTTCTCCTGACTAACAGAAACAGAAGGATTGAAAATAGTGTTCTAGGTGGTTCATTTTTAAAAGGTGCAGGAAAAGAAGGAAAGGGGATTCTTGGCAGGTTCATTATGGGTTGTTTTGGTGGGGTGTTTTTTTTTGAATTTTTAATGCAATTAACATAACTGACTCCTTGGAGTTAGAGGTGGTATCTCATTTAAGGAAAGTCAGTAGCATCCTACTTTTTCGGTGCTGGACAGGTGGAAGGATATTTGTTGTATGCTCTCAGCTGGTGACAGTCTGGGGAGGAGGAGTGGGATGCCAGGCTTGGACTCTGGAAAGACCGGACACCTCTGTAGCTCTGAGGCTGTAGATACTCATGGTCATCTCTGCTGTGTCTGTGCACGGCCACTATGTCCTACAGGTCTCTCTTTTGGCCAGACTTCCATTACATTCTGGCAGCTGAAAATGGTCAAGATATGGGGTAGATAACCTGGGTCTGGTTTTAACCCCTGTTTTGTCTTGATGTTAGCATGTGTGTCTGAGCTGGAAACAAAACAAGACAAAAGATAAAACCAAGCTTCTTTAACCCCCAAACCATAACCCTCCCCATAGCCTTCATCCCATAGAATACTGTAATACTGTCTGTAGTTGGAGCAAAGCCTGTGCTTTTGGGCTGGAACCTTTAGAGCTGGAAGTTCTTTATTATGAAGAAATGTCAGAAAATGTCAGTTTGGGTCTGATACTCATTTACCTTCCAGGGCCCCTGAAGCAACTAGTGCAATGGTTGCGGCTCAGGTGTCTCATGTGCCTATTTTCCATGAACAGGTTTCCCACCTGGTCTGTGTCTCCCTTGGCAGGCCGTAGCTGTAGGTCTCCATTAGGAATTGTGCCTGTTTTTCCCACAGGCTAATGCAAAGTACCACAGGGGAATGGGAAGTGGGCAGGAATCTGTCATACAGAGGGAAACAGATGCCTTGTCTGCATCTATGGTTGGAGTAGCTTTTTGGTAGTCCATAATGCTTTTTGTCTGGATTTTTTTTTTTTCATTTTGGGGCGATATGTTGCAGGCAGCTTTCCTTGGGGATAGAGGGTGCAGCAATGCCACCTGTACAGTGGTGTGAAGGAGGAGACCATTAAAATGAAAAATTCCTTTCCAGCCTTAGTGCTCTTGTAGGTGTGTGCAGGTTTTCTAAAAATAAGCTCCTTACACTGGCTGAAAATGGGATGCCCCAGGCATTTGACTCTATGCAGCTCCCCTCCTTCTTTCCCTGCTTTTGAAGTTGAATGCTTATGGATGTTTTTTAGCTTATCGTAAACCCATCACAACTGGCAGTACTCCACTGTTCCAGGGCTGAGGGTTTTCTTTCTCAGCCTCCACCCATGCATGTACCTCTCGGGAAAAGATCACGTGAAACCCTCTGCCTGCTGTAAAGACAAGGCTGTCACTTTTCCCTGCCTCAAAGGATCATGCTTAGCATTTATTTCACTGAGAAAATTTCCCACCTTCTGAAGGACCTCAGACACTGGCTGTGCCCTTGATCTCAGCAGTTCCTGTGACAGACCAGTTCTCGTGGCCTTTAGTCTCTGCATTGAACCCTTTAGCTTCTCCTAAGGGGCTGGATTGGCTTGTGAAGAGAATGGTGTTTCCCGGCGTCCTTCTGTTTTAAGTGTTTCTCTCCCAGAGATCACAGGGAGAGAAAAATTCACTGTTGATACCTGCTGAGATAGAATCATGAAATGGTTTGGAAGGGACCTTAAAGATTGTCTAGTTCCAATCCTCCTGCCATAGGGGGGGCCACCTGCTACACTTCCACTAGATTTAAGGGAGACTTTCCATTATATTTAAGGAGTTGTTGCACCATCAGCAGCAAGGTGAAGGTGTCCCATACCAACCTTGCTCTTTGTGGGGCATTTATGGGATGGATCTGGCTGGGAACAAGATAGCAGAAGGCAAGGACACCTAGAAAATTTGATTTGGTCCATAGCATGGCCCTGAGAATGAGAGGCTGATGCAGAAGCTGCAAGGCACTGAGGTGGGTGCTGATACAGCTGGTGTCGCCACCAGGAAAATGTAGCTAGAACTGGGTGACTTCAACAGATCTGCGCTGAAATATCTGGGTTGGATGTGCATGTGAGCACTGAAACACTAACCACAGACTGCTGGGGGCTGGGAAAACCCAGTGGGAAAGATGTATGGGACCCGTTGTACCTGCCAGGTGTGGGCTGTGGTCCTAACTAGTCAGGATGCTGCTCTCACCTTAGGCCTGACTGCTACAGCTGGGCTTAAGGTGGGCTGTGTCATCAGCTGTATTTCAAGGAGCTGAAGGAACTGGTTTCTGCAGTGCTGTGGGTTTCCATGTGGGTTATAGCTGAGGCCTGAAGAGGTGTGCAGCCTCCCAGCTGGTGCTGCGAGAGGCTCCATGGGTGGAAGTTGTGTGCAGAAGTTGAGACATGTGGGTTGTGACCACAGCTGGAATGATCTGTTGGATATGGTTATGCTCTCCCACCAATCCCTAGCTGGTGCCCGAGGTCTTGGTCAGCGGCTCCAAACCAGTCCTCATTTGTGTGAGGAGCAGACAGAAAAGCCCCCCAGGTAGGCAGCATGGTCTTGGAAGTGAATCTTGCTGAACAGGCCGTGTGGATGATGAGCTGTTTCTCCACCTTACAACCCAGCACAGATTAACTCAGTCATACATTCTGGATAAGAGGTCCCTTCCCTGGAGAGGGGAATGGGATTTCCCCGTATTTGACACCCTCAATCAAGGGTGCTGGTTTGAGGCTGCAGGTCTCTGCATACAAAGGGGTATAAGGAATCTCCTATGGATCATTTCTAGCACATTTCTACCATGGGAGCCTTTGAGGAGGAAGAGAGATGGGCAAAAGTGTGGTGGAAATGTATGGAAGGTGGTGTGAGTACTTCTGTATTGATGAAAGGTGTTTTGTCTCCTCCTTGAATCCAGTTGAAGGCTCTTGGATTTGAGAGCTGGGTTAATTTAAGTCTGCTTGGCTTTGATTTCCTCTTAGTGGAAAGGAAAAGCAGTGGAGCAAGTTAACTATTCATTTCAGGAAAACTTCTGTAGGGTTTCTTCAAAAATCTTGGAGAAGAATAGAGTAGAACATGTGGAGATGATGACAAAGCAGAGCCAGTGCACAGAGCATGACATTTCTGGAGGGACAGTGTTCCATTCAGGTATCCCATAGGGAAAGGGACAGCCCTGGAATGTCACACCAAAGCAACCTGCTCCATCCTGCAGATAGGTGAGAAAAAACCTCAACTAGAGGGTATGTGCAGGTGGAGACGGACCCAAATCTAGCCAAATTTCAATGCCTTGTTGTGTGTCCATGGACTTTAACAAGCCTGGATAACCATGCCAGACCCTCCCATGGTGTCTGTAGAGGTGGGGGATGTCCGTGGTGTGAGGCTCCTTTGGTGTTCAGGGGAGTGGTGATGACTGGCTTTCCAGGGGTGTCATGGATGTTCGTTCTTGAGAAGACAGTAGAACTCACCAATCTGCTTGGAAAGCAGTTTGTCTTCCTAAGAGCATTGCTCCCTGGGTCAGGCTCACTGATAACATCAGTGCCTGTGCTGAGGGAAGAATGTATTTTGGTGGAGGGTGCATTGCAAACAAGACAGGTAAATAACTGCAATCCATGTAGACAGAGGTAATTAAAGTGACAGCCCCACTGACAAATAGCTGAGTAAATGGATAGGGCGATTTGCTAATGAAATGAGTATAAATGGATATACGGACATGCAAGATGGAGAAAAATGACAGAAATATGAATTTGGCATATTCCCAACAGGCACTCTCAGGGCTGCTGTGTAATGATTTAGTCAAACAAGGCTTTGTGTCCTAAATCATGAAGTTGTTGCAAATTGCAAAGACTTTTTTCCCCTGTGGCTAGATGCAGGATGGATCCATAACTGGGGCAAGAGTGCAAATTCCTGCTTCTCCAAGCAGCAAGAGGTAGAAAAAAAAAGACAACTAATCTCAGTACAGTGCGACTACAGATTAAAGAACAAAGCACCTTGAAGGCAATGAGATACTCACATAATTTGAAGAACATTCTAGGGAATCTCTCTCCTGGGATTTCATCTTGTATTTAATAACGGTGCAAGGGGCAGGGATGTTTGAAGTGTTAGAGTTGGGACGAAGTCAAAGCGAGAGGAGGCAGGGCCAGGATGTCCTAATAGCCAAGTAATGCTCCCTGCAAGTCCCCAGATGATGCTGAAGTGGACAGATGGTGCTAAAGGTAGTATAATCACCTATTTAAGGCTGAGAATCTGGTGGGCATCAGCCTCTCTAGACCCTGAGTAAGGGAAGCTTAAGCTGCTTTGCATCTGAGACCAGTGGAAGAATGGCTTAAGCTCACTCTTAGGCAATTAAAAGTTTCAGATCTTCAGTTATACACAGTTTGGCTGATAACTAGCTTACTTGTCTTGATTTTTGGTCCCCTGTGAAATACGTTGGAAAATACATGAATTTTTTGGCAATATTGGTCACCTTTAGGAGCAGAATCTGAACCTCCAGCTCACGACCCTACTAGTCATCAACAAAACACTTGTCAAGGATAAATATCAATCTATTAGTTGCTGTATTTTTATCTTATTCAAGCCATCTGATGCTATAGAAAGGCAACATCCCTACCTCTGCAGCTTCTTAATGCCCTACATATATATATATGGCCAGCTGACTATACCTACAGCAGTCTTGCACGTGCAGCTATTTTTGGGGGGGAAAATGGCAAAAAAATCAGAATTGTGCTGCTTTTTAAGTGGAGCTTGGAGTGATTTCTCTGGCTTAATGGAACAGGCACACAGTGCTGTGCACTGAGCAGTATTTCAACTTCATGCGCTCAGGGTGGGGAAACAAGATCCTTTAATATGAAAATTACGTGATGCACCATATGCTATTTCTGGAAAAGAAGCATGTTTGGAGGGTACACATTAATCTTCATTAAATTAGTGTCCTGGAAATTGGGGTGAACAGAGGTGCAGAGGGGAGGTGCTGGGAGGGGGAGGAGATGGGGCAGCGTGTAGCTCTGGCTCTGTAGCCACACGTACCCTGCTCCTTTGTGCAGCTCAGAACATTAAAAGTGGTGCTTGTTGGGACTTGAACTTGAGTTTTATGAAGAGGTAAGATGGAGGAGGCAGGAGAAGCAGGCAAGATAACTTCCCTGGAGGCAGCATTTCTTCTTAAAGGCTGCTTTGTTTTGGTGTGCTCTCCCCTCCTTGAGATTAATTAATTTGCAATGGCGGGGGAAGCTTTTGAAGGCTGCGTAACGCCACAATCCACATGTCCCTTTGTGTCCTGCAGGAAAGGCAGATAAAACACATATAATATGGCAAATTACTCTGAAGATGGAGACCTGCCTCGCAGCCACGGGTGGTTGTTTGCATTTCCAGAGAGGGAAATAGCAGGTGTAAAACATCTTCCCCTGGATGCAGAGCTTCCAAACCATTGCTCCCGTGTGGAGCTGGGCTGTGTTGGGCAGCTTAGGCAGCCTTGAGCTGGGTCCACAGTGCCAGGATTCCCTTCCCAGCTGTGTTTGAGTCAAGCCCTGGTCGTGATGGTGCCTTGGCTACTCCGTGCTCTTGCCTGACATGTGAGCAGCAAGTACTCAATACTGCCATTTGCTTTAGAATGTTTTAAAGTCACTCTTAGCTGAGCTAGGTGTATTTTGTGGCAGATTGTTTTACCTCTGTATTTTGGGGTAAGTTTCTCTAGAGAGCTCATAACCCTTGTTAATGGTGCAGAACTCGCCTTTTGTGGCAGACTCTTGACCCTAAGAATGAAGCAAGTGAATGTCTTGCATCTTCCTCTGGGAAGTTTTGCTGCTTTGTCCGTGTGCTCCTTCTACTGAGAAGAAATCGGGCACAATGATGTCCCCAGGATACGACAGGTCCTCTGGCTTCCACTCAGCCTCTGTAGGATATGTCTCTGCCCAGATGGCATCCCTCATCTGAGGCTCTGTATGAACGCATAAAAGCTTAAAAAGACTTTTATTTACCAATTTAAGCTTCTCTCCATCAATTTTGCCCTACTGGCTCCCCTCTGAAGCAAAATCTAACCATTCGACCTCCCAGACAGGCTAGGTTCAAGTGACAACGTAAGGCCATGGTTTGTGATTTCTTAAGGGTTTTGAAATACATCTTTCACACAAAAGTGTTGCCAAAGCCCAGTTCTGGGCGCCTTAAAAATATTCCTCCCATAAACTATCTGTTTATTGTGATTTTGCTCTCTCAAGACACTTGAAAGCTTTTCTGTTTGATGATTCACACGTAGAAACAAGTGAATGTTATTGCTTGTCAATCTCAAGAATGTATGTTATTATGTCTTGAAGTGGCAGGTAGAAACTAAAGCTAAAATAGGATTTTTCAGCCCTGAGCTTGTGTTGCTGACACTGAAAGTTTGGACATGTGTGGCTAGAACAGTCCAAAACTCACTTTTCCCAGAGTAGCTGTGGAACTCCTCATTGCGTTATCGTGTAATAGGACCAGAAGGTTTGCTTTCTTCTAGTTGCCTTTTCCAAATTCCTATTCTTGCTGAGTGAAGTACTTGATTGGAGGTAGAGGTATGTGCCACAAGTAATACAAGGCTTGCTAACCAAGTCTAAGCCTGGAATTTAGGACTCTAATCCTTCTGTAAGGTGCAATGCAATAAACCACTCCAATTACAGGGCAGACTGGTGTGCACATGCTTCATCCTGAACGTAGCTGAAATCTGCCTGCTGAGTTGGCACAGCTTTTTATTCCAGAGTACTGGTGGTAGCAGAAAATCTGTGGGTTTTATTCAATTTGACCATAAAGCAATTATTAAGAAATCCAAGATGCAAATTTTACCTTCAGTGGTTCTTTGCACCCCTGAGATGGATCTGAAGCAAACAATCCATCCTGGCCTCTTGGTCTTATTAAATCTCTTTCTCATGCTATTGCAGAGTGGAGTTTTTTGTTCCAGGCATAATAAAAACATAACCTGTGCCCCAAATCTTGGGGCTTTCATGTCAGAGCCCAGTAAATGTTTGCAGAGTTTTGATGCCCAAATGCTGGTATTAAACTCCTGTCAGCTGTGCTATACAAGGAGGATGAAGTTGTTTATCCCTCTTTCCTCTGACACAAACTTGTTCCTGTAAAAAGGAGTTTCTTCCACTGTAGCACCTATTTACAGAGAACAAATTATGTAGTATATGGATTTTCACCTTTATATTGCATATATAATGCTCTCTGGTGCTTTAGAATATTTAAGTCACTCTTAGCTGAACTAGGTGTATTTCATGGCAGTGTGTTTTACCTCTATTTTGGGACAAGTTCCTCTAGAGAGCTCATAAGTGCAGAGCTTGCTTGTTGTGGCAGACTCATGTCCCTAAGAGGCATTGCAGGGCCTTACACTATAAACTCTAATCTTCATTCATGGGGTTTCCTATCATGGGGAAAGGGAAGGAAGGGCTGAGGTGCAGAAGCTGGTGGGAAATGTGGCTGAAGGTGGTGGGAAGGCCATGAGTTGCTGCCTATAGTGAGTTACTGGACTGGTAAATATGGGAGCAAATGGGTTACCATGAAGGTTCCTGTCAAAATATTCTTGCCCTTTCGCAGGCATTGCTAATGTATTATTGGCTTTGTGGCACAGGTTTCTCCTGAGTCCTCAGTGGCACAGCCCCATCAGACTGTTGGCTTCAGAGCTGCTTCTGTAACACCAAGATCAGAGGAGAAAAGGGATCAGGAGTGTAAATGACTGAGGGAGTCAGCAGCAAATGTAGTATCTTGTTGCATTTTCCTTAGAGCTAAAGCAATTAGCTCAAATGTGGAGCCTTGGGTGAGCTTTAACTCTCTTCGAGGTTGTTAAGGTGTATTTTGAAGGCTTTTTGCAAAAGCCGGGCTCAGGTGGCATGACACCCTTCCTCCAGGCTTGGATTGTGCTTGAGCTTGAAAGGAGCACCTTCTCCGAGTGCTGCGTTAAAGTATCCCAGCAGCATCGGCACTGGAGCTCACCTGGAGGTGTGGGTGTGTCAGTGATGGCTTGTTACTGGGTTTTATTGTCTGAAACAGGGATGGGGAAGTGTCGGGGAATTGTCAGGGCTTAGCAAAAATCAATAGTTCTCTTTTCCTTTTAGCAGAACCACCTATGAACCCCTCTTTAAGCCTGGCTCATTTTGAAATGGAGACACCACAGAGCTCCTTAGCACGCTCCGCTGGCTCTGAAATGCCTTCCATGCTGGGCAGCGTGCTCTGATGTGTGATGATGTGGTTTTGCAGTGCTCTCTGCCGCTTCTTTGGGCTCCAGGGGAAGGAAAGGAGCTTAACCGGTCATGTTCCGCTTATCTCCAGCTGTTGAAACATCCTTTTCTAGGTGATGAGAAAACACATTGTGAAGACTCGAGGCCTTGCTCTTTGCCAGGTATATCGTGTCCATTTATCTTCCATAAAATGCTTTTGAATTTAATCTCTCAGTTCATCTTCATAACACCCTGACAAACAACACCTAGTTATAGACTCAGTAGTAGGTGATGGGAAACAGAGGAGTGCTCTGCACCAGAGTGACTTCTAGAAGCTGGGCCTCATTGCTCCTATTTTGCAAATAAGTCATTAATCATAAAATAAAAGCTTTGCACATAGCTAGTACTCCCATGGAAATTCTGGGAGTACTCTTCTGGGCTCCAGCCTCGTTTGTGGTGCTCTTGGTTCTTTTGATATTTGCTGGCACTGCAAAAAGCCTGGCAAGCTCACAAGAATTGATGGAACAGTCTTTAAGAAAATATGGATGCAGGTGATATCTTCAGCCTGTTGAGTTATGTACTGGGGCAAAACGCAAAGGAGAAATCTGTGCTGTGACAGAACTGGTTGTGCTGTTACTGCTTTGAAGAGATCTGCCAGATGTAGCTGGGGAGTTGGGGTAGGATCCATTGCCCAGGAACTCCATCCACGGTTTGAGGAGCGGAGTGGGTACGGTTCATGACAAGATGCTGAAAGTGAAGATCCCTGCTGTGTTAGGGAGAGATTAAGCTGTCACTGAGAACTCAAAACATTGAACTCCTGGTTCGCTGGGTTGCTCTAGAAACCTCAAATCATATTGGAAGTGACAAGGGCAGTAAGTCTCGGTGAATGTGCTATTTCATGTCAGGTGGTGGCTTCATTTGTGGGAGGAGGCAAAGCTCCTTCACCCTGCTCACCTTGCTGGTGGGATGCAGAAATCCTTGCTTTGCCTTCGTTTCCTCATATGTGAAGCATTAGCAGCTCATTTAGAAGAATCAGGAGATATAATTAGTGTTTACGAAACACTTGGGGATTGTGTAAAACAAATCATAAAAAAAGGGAGCTGTGCCAGAGTGCTGACAATATTTACACAACATCTGAAGGCTGCCTGTGTTGGACTTTATCATAAGGAAATATGTGCAGGTGCCAGAACTTAAGCAACTGTTAAATGCATCCTTCTGGCTCAGCATTGCCATCCATGAATCCTGTGGGAACGCTCAGTCCTCGAAGCTTAAACATAATGCTCTGGCTGGTTATCATCCAAGGCTTTCTGAAGGGGGAGACCACCTCTCTGCTGCTTGTCTGGAAGTGGGCCGATGGATCCTCAGGGAAGCAAAAGTATTTGAGGATTGCAAAAGTGGTTTAAATTCACGGGGCTTTTTTTTTTTTTTTTTGCCTTGTTCTCAGTTTTCTGCACTTGGCTTTCCCTTCTCTTCTCCTGCATTGAAGAGTGTTGGGGTGGGGAGGATTTAAACCTTCCACTGGAAGAAACTCAAGTGGCTTCCTTTCAACACGGAGACAGTCTCCTTCTCTTTTTAGATGGCACCTCCAGCTATGTAGGAGGCTGCGTCTTCCAAGTGTGTAAAGTCTGAACACTGAAGGCTGTTATTGCCTGCCTTTAAAAGTTGGGATTGAAAGACTACTCAGGGATACCAAGAGCATGTCAAGGTTAATTCCCTCCCATCACGACGAGATCTTGGATTGAGCATCCTGGTACAACAGGATGTCTCATGTCCCACTTCTAAGATGTGCCCAGCGTGGGATGAGGCACATCCCAGGCCCTTGCAAAAGGCTGATTTATGGACTCATTACTAACTGAGTTTGCTGGGTTTGAAAATCATATTTCACCTTGACTTCCCATGAGATCCAAATGGTGCCTTTTACAGCTGACAGGCCTTATCTGCCTGGAGGACTCTTCCCTCTAAGATGGGGGCCTCTACTGCAGGATCACCTTTGGCACTGGAAGATGCTTTTCCAGGAAGAGTGGGTGATGGTATATGAGGACCCTTGGGGGCAATACAGCCAGGATGGATGTGCTGCTTGTTTCTTGTGTGTTAACTGCCCAGAAATTCATCTTTTTTCACTATTACTATGCTTGGTGTTTCTTGCCACAATCTGATACCCAGCTGTCATCTTCAGATATTAGCTGGATGTTTATCAGTGACTCCTTTCCTCCACCCAGTTGTGTATTTAGGGTGACTTTCAGATGTGTGTTGGCTACCAGCCATGTAGTCATGGAATATCCCTGCATTTTAATAGCATTTATGGGATCAAGACGTATCCTTTTCAGCCCTGGTGTGCTTTTGTGCAAATGCCAGCGGGTCAGCAGCAGAGTGTCTTTCAAAAAACATTTCCCAAGAAGTCCCTGCACTCCTGAAAGCTGGATTTTGAGAGACTTGTCAAAGGCCACAGGGTATGTTGGGAAGGAAGAAAAGGGCTGCTGCTTGTGAATTCCTCTGGTCTTTGAGCTCACTCATATGATTTAAGCATAAGAATATGGTTTGGTTTAGCTGGAAGAGATTTATGGCTTTTGTAGGAGATAGGCTGAGCAGACAGATCTGAAAAACTTTTTGATTCTCGAACAAATAAACGCTGAACATGGCATGTTTTATTATCTTTTAATTGAGTGGTGTCCTATGCCTCCCATAGACTGCAGGTGAGTGCTTGGAATATTCAGGCTCTTTCAAAGCTTTTGGGTTATATTGATCAGAGGCAAATCATAAGGGACTTGCAATGAAATAAATTCATTCCTTCTGTACATTTTGGTGTATTCCTTAAGAATGAGGAAGCTCTCCCTTCCTGGAATTCCAAATGCCTTTAGATGTTTGATCAGATCCCATGCGAGACCAAGAGGTATGTCTTGGCTCTGCATTTGGTTTTTATTTTTTATTTTTTTTGCTTTTCTTGAAGTTATTAGAGAAGCACAAAGTCCTGGCAAGAAGTGGATTTCTTTACATTCTGCTGAATGCTGAAACTCCTGTCTGAGTTTCCAGCTTTTAGTGGAAACAAAATTAATGTGTATTTTCAACCAAAATAGAAGTTGGACTAAGGCACTTCTTCCTGTTTTTCTGCACGTGGGGAGGGAGGGAATGGAGAGGGAAAACGAGTGAGGCTCAGCAGCATTTCTAATCAAACCCATGGTCTGATGATTGTCTTAATCTAAATTAGTGCAAACATCCTCAAAGAGGCTGAGGCCAGCTGCAGGTGCTCCAGGGAATTCAGAGCCTTCTTTCTGAAAGCTGGAATGAGTCTGATGTAAGCATCAATCTGATGAATTGCGCTGGGCGTGTAATGGCAGTGCAGGCTTGCAGTGGGAATTACTGGTAGATGGTGCTTAAATGGACTTGAGCAATCTTTCACCCATAGCTGGATGGCATTGTTAAAAATACCAGAGCCCTGAGTGACAGCTCCAGTCTATTTTTGATGCACGGGGAAAGCAGGAAGATTTAAACAGAGCGGATGAAGAACGCTTACTCTTTTATAATTCAGCATTTGCCATTAAAATGGTGGTGGCTGAGAATCTGGTGCCTTTAACTTCTCTGTAAGCTCTCTGATTTCAGCGGGAGTGAGGGCCAGAGGGAGCTGGGTAACTCCCCATCAAACTGGGAAGCTCAGGGTGGCTGCTCATTTAGCAGAAAGGGATTAGATTTGGGTCTCCCATGCACTGGTTGAATATCTTAGCTCCTAGTTATGGGACACAAATGGTTCCAGAAGGTTCAGCGTATGGAAGGTTTAGTTCTCCAGGATAAGCTGGGATTTCAGGCCAGGACCTCTGGAGCACATCTGTGTTCCTCTGTAGTAGCTGGCTCTCGTATGGGGCTGGTCTGCCCATACAGAGGTTGTGTTCTGCTTCTGAAAACACTGCTGGAAATATTTCCAGCTGCATCAGGAAGTGGATCATGAGCTCCTGTGTCAGCTGAGAAGTACTTTTGGATCACAGCTTTAGGTTCGACTGTCCAGGTACTACCCCAAATCTCTTCTCCCCCCAGAAAATGCTGGTACAGCACTACTTATCTAGGTCTAAACAAATAATGAAAACTTGGATTGTGTGCTCTTAGGCTCTGGTTTAGTCTTTTCAGCTGAACTGCCACGACTGCCTGTCAGAAGCTGCTTCAGGGGCTCATACTGGATTGAATTTGTGACACTTCAGCAATTTTTGTGTTGCTAATTTGTCAGACAGCATCGTTTTCTCCATTCCTAGTCTTCTACTGCTCTCCCCCATCCTTGCTCACCTTGAAGTGTGGGAAAAACCGAAGCCAAAGAAATATAATCCCATAGTTTTACAGCAGAAATTACACCTGAGGCACTGAATGTCACTTGGGGGCAGCCCTTAGACCATGAGGGTCAGTTCTTGCAATACATTTGCCGCGTAAAAATGCAGTGGCATTTCTTAACAAGGACTGGGATATAACTGGTTGTGAATGATCAACGTAATACCATAATACAACAGCGGCTGTATTAGCTTTAATTAGTTGTATTATTAGTTGTACTAGATTTAATTCAATATGAAATTCTCTGAAATAGTAAGACAGGGTTTCTGAGCTGGTCCTCCTTGGCGAAGTGAAAGATGAGAGAGCTTCACACTTCTAGAAGAATTAATGTCTTAGTTTCTTGACTGACATTTGTTGCCTTTTCCTTCTCTAATTCTCTTTCCTGACATTTACTCTGAAGAGGCTGGAGCAGTTTTCACACCTCAGGCTGACAATCTGCTCTTCTTATATTGAATAACCTTTTGGCTTCGATTGAATGAAATCTTCATGGATGAAGAATTGGCTGAAACCTCCATTGAAGAGGGTTGGAGCTGGATGGTCCCTTCCAACCCATTCCATGATTAGCTCTCTATCCTAAAAAACTGACATCTACAACTGCTCAAGCAGGTGCTGCCTTCTGCTCTGCCTGCATAATTGCATTTGAGCAATCCATACTCACCTTTAAATCCCTTAATATACTTTGCAGCTTTGCTGCACTTAACACACCTGTAGTTAAGTATCTTTGTGTCTATAATGATCTCCTCACCTGTATCATGTTCATTATTATTTATGAGGATCATGTCAGGAGTGTATTGGTATTCTCTAGGTGTTACCCAAGCTCTCAGCCCCGCAGGCTATGTTCTGATCTGACTTACAGCAAGGAGTCTTTGTCCCACAGAAAGAAAGAGACTTAATTGTGAAATAAGTTCTGCTCAATGAGATTAGTGATTTAGTGTTCTGTTTGGAAATCCCCTGGGCTGAAAGCTTTTTAAAAAATAAAGTCCAATTCAGGAGTTGGGTTATGTGGAACAAGAATTTGATAGTATGAGCTAATCACTGGTTAATTTTCAGATACACATCCAGACTGCTGGTTATTAAGATGGAGCAGGAGTAGTAACACTACTGGTACTCAAAGAACTTGTTGCTATAGCTTTGTGACAAGGTTAATTAGGCACCATATGAATTTCTAGGTTATTTGAAGAAAATCAGAGTTACTTATTTTTAGAGATGCCTCCAGAGATGAAAGAGTTGGTTGCAGTTCAGATCTCCAAGTTCACAGAGGCAGAGGGATCTCTTTACTAGTTTATAGTAACTGAGCTGTGAAAATGTTGAATTGTGAGGGAGTGAGCTGGGGAAATGTAGCCATGAAGCTTCTGTGATGTCAGCATTTTAAATCTAAAAAATATTCACCCAGAATACAAGAGAGGGGCAGAATGTCTGTGCCAGAGAAGAGAAGCTTCTCTTGTGGGTCTGCCCTGTTGCTCCTCCTTGTTGAGCAGTTGTAGTCTTGTTAACAGACGTGTTTTGTCGCTGTCGGTGGATTTATCTTTTCCTGCTGGCTTAGCAAATGCTTCTGTGGGGCTACAGTTCCCCCCTGAAGCTTATGGCACCTCCAGATGAAGCCAGAGGTTGTAGCAAAGCTGTTGCAGGCAATGGAGTGGAGGACTGGCCCAGGTGCACTAAAAGCTGAGCTCTCTGAACAAGTGTGGGGTGAGATCTCTGAGCTGTGACTTCTCACCAGGAGACTTCCTTGCTCAGAGGCTGTTAATTGATTCCCCCTTCCTCCCTGAAATGAAGATGGCTGCATTAAGAGAGCAGTTGGCTCTGCCACTTGACCCAGAGGAACATTTCCATTAAGCTGCGGGGCCTGCAGTGTATCCGTATCCCTGGAGAAGCAGATGGTTGCCTGCCTCCTCTGAGTGCCTGATGTGGAGAACAAAGAGCTGCTGTCCTGAAGCAAATGCAATGAGCTGAGCCAGGTGTGCGTTGCTCTGTACAGGGCTTTGCCCCCGTAGAGGAAGCACAGTAACACTCATTGGGCTCCAATGAAGGGCTGTACCCACACCAAGACATCCTTTTTGTTACCTGACTTCTATGGTAACTTTTTTCTTGCATGTCTCAAGGCTCAGTGCTGTCAGGGAAAGGCCAGATGCTCCCTGTTTATACACGCTTTGCTGAAGTGTTTTCCTTTTGTTTGGCATATCCTCTTTGAAGCTTGAAATGAAAATATCTTTGATTTCTGCCTCCTAGCTTATTTTGAAGCCGTGTGGTTAGGGGAAGAAGTCCAAAGTTTAATCAGTGGGCCGTACATCTGTATGTGGAAAGCTGCAGGACATGGGAATATGTTGCAAGAGCAGTGCAGCTGTGGGTGAGAGGGTGGGTGGATGGATGTGCTTCTTGAGTATCTTCTGGTAAAAGCATAACGTTGGGGACACACTGTCAATGTGGGGTGTTCAACCAGGTCTGAGTCTGAACGAAAAACTTTTTGGACCCTTGACAATTGAATTTGCTCATGTGACTTAACAGTAGAGTCTTGAGAAGGATTGTAATGCTGGCTGTACCCAAGCCACCTCTTCAAATGAAGCATCTCCCTGTGTTTGTGTGTTTGCCGTGCAGCAGGCGCTCTGTCCTTCTTGCACTGTGGGGTGTACACCTGGAGGTCTGATACTCGTGGTGTTTCCTCCAGCTCCAGCAATCATGGGAACCTCTGCTCTGCTTAGTAGTCCAAGCCATGAGTCACAACATGGGGTGGGGAGAACAGAGGAGTATTGGAAAATGAGTAATTAAAAGCAGAGATGTTCAAAGAAGCCTCAAACAGCTGGGCATGCGAATCCAATGGCAACGTCCTGGAATTTGTACTCCTTGTGCTATATTCATGACCGCTCTGATTTCCTCTTGCGTGGATGCAGCTTTTTAGCACTTTCTTCTGTCACCATCGTGTGTTCAGTCTGCAGGGAGCGCCACAGCCTCTGCCAGAGTGCAGCCAATGTTGGTAGCACAGGTGCAATTGGGACAGTTGTACTGTGGAGAAGACAAGTGAGCGGTGGTGTCCCAATGTCCCAAAGGCAAGATCTGAGAAGAGGCTGGTTGGTGGCATGTCTGATCCCAAGGTTCTTGCTTAAAGTCCCTCTCTTTCCATATCAAGTCCTTTCTGGGAGCTCTAGTTTCATGGAGCTCAGATTCCAAGCTGGTTTATGGCATTTGCTTTTCATCTCTCACCTGGGAAGTCTGCGCTGGTGGAGTGGATGGGAGGCTGTGGGTGAGCTCAGCATGCCTGCCTACCTGGGGCCCTGTGCTGCCTGCAAGGAGGTGTCTGCTCTCTTCCAGCTATGGGAGGAGTGAGAGGAAAACACCTTGGCCTCTTTGTGCCAGCTGCAGGTCTGGCAAACTGCTGAGAGCTGTCAGAGCTGTGCTCTGGTGCAGTGCCTGGGGAGCATTCTGGTGCCACGGAGCTCAACCGCTCCATGTAGCCCTTCACTCCAGGCTCACCAGGCAGCTAAAGGATGTTTCTCCTCCTTCCCAATGCTCTTCACCCTTTCAGCGTGGTTATACCTGAAAAGTGGTTCCAGATTGGTTGGGCACTGGTGTGTTTAAAATTTGGGTGAAACTCCGTGTGAGCCGGTCCCTGTTCTGAAGGGTTTGTTGTGTTTTCACCCTCTGCCTCTTGTGGGTCTGGGGACACAACAGGGACTTGACTGAGGTCACGTAGATGGTTTCATGGCAGAGGAGGGTGAACCTGTGTGGAGAGCCAGCAATCCTGCTGAGAGCTGGGAGACAGGGTTGCAAATAAAGCATCTTATTCCTCCTGCCCCCAGCATTGCACTGGCAGGGCAATGGCTTAAAGCAGTGCCTGGGAGCACCTCGTCTCCTCCCTGTTAGTTTTGCATGGCTGAAAAAGGCCCAGCGAACGCGGCAGGTTGGTGCCAATCAAGGCTGTTTGAAGCCAGGTTTCCCTGGGCACGTCCTCTTACTCCACCTCTAACCTTCACCGAGGCGGAACTTGGGGAACAAAGCACATTTTCTGACATTTTGCAGGGCTCTGCCTTGCACAAGAACAAGCTTGCAGAAACCCATGTTCCTGGCAAGGGCTGCAAAGTGGGCGGGACGGCACAAACAGGCTGGAGTCGGAGAAATCCAGCCTCAAAAAGGAACTTGCACTCTGTCGTGTGATGCCTCAGGCAGGGATTTGGATCCGAGGAGCGGATCCTTCCTCAAAGTTTGGAAGAAATGCATAAAACTGGGAGATTTGAGGAGTAGTGAGAGTGTAGCCTTAGGCTCAGCTCTGTGCATGGGTGCCATACAACTGGCACTACGGGTCTGTCTCTGCCAAGCGCTTGCTCTCACTGCTGCTCCTCCTGGCTGGATTTACTGTTGGCTGCAAACAGGCTCATGTCAGAGTGTTTTCCTCTTGCCCACATCATTCAATCAAAGCTGTGCTTGGATCTTGGGCTTGCATGGATCTCCAAGCCTGGCTGAGGGGTGAAGAGCCTGGATTTTCCCCACATGTTGGCTTTGAGTCCAGTCCTGTATTCAGGTCAGGTGGAACAAGATCATCGTCCAACTCTACCAGGGAATAATGTATTTCAGGGTAAATGTGGAGGGGTTTGGGGTGTCAAGGTGCCACCAGCTGACAAAAGAAAGGCAAAGATGTCATCCTTTCTCTGTTTCTTGCTTTGAGTTGGGGTAAAAGAGAGGGAAGTTAAAAGTAGTCCTTAAAATAGTCAAATATCAGAGATTCACTCCTTCCTCGAGTTTTACAGGATCAGAGCATGAGATGACAGGAACAAACCAAACCTAAATACTTTGTCCCTGCTTTCCCTCATGTAGGTCATTTCCTTAAAAGGTCCTTCCTATTGAGCAGATCCCAAAGCAAAGCTGGGCTGCTTCCACATGGTGGAATAGTTGCGTCTGCAGGGAAGGATGTGAGCAGGGTGCTGCTGCAATAGAACCAAACTCACCCTGACCCTTTCTAGAGGAGCCAAGAATGGGGGCAAACAAAAGGAACTGAAGGTTTTTGACATTCCTTTTTAGTGTCTTTGGACAGTTGTGGAGGAAAACATCTTCGCCTGGGGTGGTTCCCTCTCTCTTCCCCCCATTTATATTAATGTCGAAGGTGGGGGAACCAACTCACTTTGTTTCCCTCTGTGTGTTCCCATTCAAAATCTCAAGGCCATCTGTACTTTTTTCTTGTCTAAATAAAAGGCATAGTAAGATTTTGTTCACAATGCTTTGTACTATATATTTCATGGGAAAATTAATGGGGGAGTGACTGACCCTATAACAGTGTTGGGAAGGGAACTTAATGTGGTGGCTAAGATGAAGCTTCCTCAGCTGAGCTCATATCCTCCTTCTCTCTCTAAAATTCCTATACTGTTTGCAAATTTATTAGATTAGAGACGGTTTTGAAGAATAATTTGCAGTTGTCATGAATGTAAACAATAGGAATATAATACTGAAACTGCAGAGAGGAATTGTTTTGAATATATATGGAAAATGTCCAGGGGAGATTGTATGGGATGGATTTTCACCATGTGAACTGCTAGGTTAGAACATGGTCTTGTTCCTTCTGGGGGAAAATCCCAAGTCATGCACTGCCAACAGAATGGGATTAAGTTTGGATTTAATCTGTTCTCTTGTCACTTCTTCTGGAGTTACTCTGCCATGAATCTGGAGGAAGAAAGGGATCATTTAGTGTTAATGCTATTAGCATTGGATATAAATTCAAAGGCAGAGTACATTTTCAGGACTTCCTTCTGTGGAAATAGAGCAAGTCATCAAAATAGGCTGTAAGAAAAAGCAATATCATGCATAAAAAAGGCTTTGAATGATGCTGTTATCCCTGAGAAAATGACTAGGTTGTACTATTAGGTCAGCGCTCGAGGTGTTTAAAACTGAGCAACCCAAACCATGGCTTGAACATGGTACAATGGTGAAAGGGGTCTTAAGAAAATATCCTGCTGCAGACGAAGCGGATTCTCAGAGTCCTTCCTGCCATCTTTCTGCCCAGAGCCAGCATGTTTTTAACTGCTTCTTATTTCATCTCGCTGCATGTACAAGCTGTGCTGCTTACCAAGCTATCAGATCTGGCAGGCCCGAGGGAGACTTTCACCACTGGCTCCCATCCCAAGCCTCTCCCTTCAGCCAAGACAACACCTGGCTGTGGTTGCAGCACCTCTGCTGCTTGTGGTCCTCAACCACTGGCCTCCTTGGAGAACCCCAGCGTGCTGGGGGAAGAGGTAGGAATCCTTTCTTCGCACATGTGAGGGCACGTTCCCAGCCTTCAGCATCGCTCCATCCCCCCTCTCTGATGCTCCTCCAGATGTGGTCCCTGTTGTGGCACTGGTTGACAAGGCTGAGAGGACACAGCCTTGGCATGATGTTTTTTGAAGGGGTTGGCTCGTTTTGCCAGCAATGAGGCTCCTCTTATATGCCTGGTGCGCAGCGAAAGGTGAAATCACTGATGTTCAGGAAAGGATTAATGCCAAGAGGTTTGGTTCCTTGCTGGCTGTGTCAGAAAGCAGGTGGGAAAGACTTTTAAATGTGAGATTTAATGAGGTGCTGGAAGTGGCTGCTGCAGGAGGCAAAGACCCGTGTTAGTCTGAAAAGAGAGGAATTTGCTCAGAGGGGATAAATCGTGCAAATAAAGATAACAGCCTGGATTCTGTCCGGTATCTCGCTGTCCTTATGCAACACGCGTATCCTGCCAGCATCCCTGGGATGATCATTCCCCGTGTTCCCCTCTGGGATGCGCATCCCTGGGGCTGCAGCGGGAGCGGCGGCCACGAGAGGGCACTGGAAGGATGCGGATTTCGGGGCGATGCCGCAGCTGGTCCAAACCATCCCCGGGCTATACCTACCAAGAAAAAGAACCCTCCCTCCTCTTCCCCTCCATTTTAATCATAAATCAGCACAGTGGAGCTTGAAACAAGGCCAGAGCGGCGCAGCCCCAACATCACTGCTTGATGGTGCTTTTCTTCCCTACCAGGATGTTTTTCTTCCCGCAGCTTTCGTAGGTCTGTTGAGTTTTGCCCATCTTCCTTCAGTGATCAGGGAGTCCTGTTAAGAGACAGCCCAGTTCTTCAAGGGAACAATCTGATTTCTGTATTCGGAATGCTGGAGATAAATCCCTGAGCTAAGACAAAAAGCATACACAGAGAAGACAATTTGAAATTTGTATTTTGTCCTGGTTGTGAGGTTGCAACTTCTGTCTGGTTTCCCTGAATTTTTCAAATGGGATAGTTGGTTTCTTGGTCCCAAATGGTGATAGGAAGAGAATTTCCTAAGAAGGAACTGTCTTGTCTGCAGAGAAAGATGTTGCAGGAACATATCCTGCTTCAACTGAGTGCCAGAGGAAATTCAGAAACAGTTTGAAATCAAGATGTTTCTTTTCTCATTTCACTTTGACCTTGTGCTTATTCGGACTCAATTTGATTCTGACTTTTGGGCTGCACATTAAAGTAAAAAAGTCCATCTTAGAATATTTCAGAATTTCTGTTCTGCAAAATGTCTCAAGGTTTTGACTTTTATTTTTCTTTTCAACCCTGGCATGTTTTTGGAGAGAAAATCCTGTTTTCTGATCTTTTCCTGACACTGGCTCTCTGATTTTGCTGGTGTGTTGAACTGGGATGATGGTTTGGCTGTGCTGGAATGTGTTCATAAGAAGTCTCTCACTTCATCCTCTGCCTGACATTTAGTGCTAAGACCAATGCAAACCCAGTTGCAGTTTGAGTCCTCATTGAACACTGATCCACACTTCGAGATCTGTAGATGGGAAGTCTCTCAAGAAATATTTTATCTGCCATTATTTTTTTTTTCCTGGAAAAAGAGCCCTGTGAGCTGGGGAGTTGGAGCAGGGGCATTGCTGAGAATTTTCAAGTATAGAGATAATGTTTTTGACCTTTAAATATTAAGTACATTACAAACTGCACAAAAATGGGTAGTCCTTCAAAGAAAATAATAGCTTGGGCAGTGTTAAATAGCAAAAAACAGAGATGTGGTGGTGTACAGAGTCTGGATCTGTCTGGTGCCAGCAATTCTCCTCCTTCCCCTGCTGATGGCAGTGCTCTGACTCCTAACCCCGCCGCGCAGAGGGACCTTTGTGCAGCCCTGCAGAACGACCGGAATACTTTTGGGAACTCGGGTACGGCCCAGGATAAACCTTTAGAGGGGAGAAATGACCTACATGATTATTTTTTTAAGTTAAGGATTTTCTGTAAGAGCTCAAGGCTGACATAGAGGTGAATTGCTGGTAGACATGTATTGAAGTTGCTGTTGGTAGCCCTGTGCTCAAAAGTTCTCCCCTGCCTCACTTCTCCAACCAAAGCTGCTGAGGCTTTCATCACTGGCTGCAGGCTGGCACACTTCACTGGCCTGCATGAGCCTGGCATCTGTCCTGGAGATTTCCCTTAGTGATCAGCTTGATCCTGAGCTCCTTCAGATTGAAACTCCCAGAGATCAGGAGAGCACTAAGTCCTACAGGGAATCACAGAGTATGCTGGGTTGGAAGAGACCCACAAGAGTCATAGACTCCAGCCCAAAAGTTATTGTCCAAATGCTTCTTGAGCTCTGGCAGCCTTGGTGCTGTGCCCGCTGCCCCGGGGAGCCTGTTTGGTGCCAACCACCATCTGGTGGAAGAACCTTTTTCTAACATCTACCCCCCATGACACAAGGGGATTCCTGCATACCTGCTCACATCCTCCTGGGACACGTGGAAGGAGAGTGCACAGGGGAGGAATTGGTTTGTTAGCCATCATCTTTAAGGGAAATAAATTTATTCCAGCAAAACTACGGTGCTCAGATTGGAGAAGTTTCTTCAAGCTGTTAAGTTAGTGTAAAACTGGAAGAATAGTAACCTCTGGAGAGAACTTTTATCCAAAGTATGAATCTTCAGTTTCAGGTCTGAAATTTCTTTCTCTTTAATGGAGTCCTTTATCAGGAAATGTAACATTAAAGCAACCCTTATCTTTAATAATAAACCAAGAAATGGCATTCTCACTTGCAAAATAAGGATCTCTGGTGAAGCTTTGATAATATAATAATAATAAATTAGGGTGTTTTTCCAGTTGGCAAAACCCAGCACTTTCTGCAAAGCGGCAAATAAGGGATTGAAAAAAAGACAGAGCCAGCTCTGAGCTGTGAGGTTTAAATCAAAACATGCACACTTTAAAAAAAGAATCTCAGAGTTTTAGAGGCCCCAAGAAGGAGGAAGGGCAGTTCATCTGCCTTGGGTTTGAGCTGGTGGCTTGGGTTGTTCAAAGAGACAGCACGTGTGTGGGAATACTTCCCCTGCTAAATGAAGATATTCACTCATCAAAGCAGGGACCTGCAAGCGTGTGTTGCATAAAGGGGGAAATTCCAGGCATTCTTGGGGAAATTGCAACTTTGGGACTGCAGAATTGAGCCCACGCTGGGCAAAATGCTTGTAGACCATCATGGGAGTCTGTCTGGTGCATGAAAGGCTTGAGTGACCTACAAGAGCATGATAGTGGGTCATAATGTTCCTGTGTGAGGAGGGAGGAGGCTTTTTCTGCTCCTCATGGCCTGGAAATTTCTTCCCAGCACAGTATTGCAGTTATGCTGATAACCACAGCTCCTTGTGGCCATCAATTATTCATGGAGACCCCAACACCGCTGGGAGTCTGCACACACAAGAAGCAGCAGTGTTTTAGCTGTTAATTGGATGGGTAAGTTGCCCTCTCCTGAGGGCCAAGATGAACTTCCCATTGACCCTATAACTGGTTTCTGGAGGCTGGAATGGAGCCCAAGGTGCTCAGAGCAGGTGGCTTTGCCCAGCTTTTGCTGCACTTGCTCCGCAGAGCTGGTGGGCTGTGGTTGCTTCCAGGCTTTTCAGAGTAGTTTGGTGGAAAAAAAAGGAAGGATTGGATCCCAGGCTTGCAGAAATCAGTGGCACCCCAATTCCCATGGGATCATCCAGCCTAATGCTTTGGCGTAGTAATGAGCTGTTCCTTCCCAGAATAATCTTTTGATCCTCTACTTTGTGGGAAGGGGAAGTTTTTGTAAAAGCGGTATTGGGCAGCTCTTGCCTTCTCTTTGCTCTGCTTCAGGCCATTGCTGACTCTCCGACTTGTTCCTTCGGCCACTTGCATCATCCTGACTGTTGGCAGAGCTACAATGAAACTTAAAATTATTTCTTCTTTTGCACTGAAACCACCTAAGAAAAGCTCAGCTTGTTATATGTAGATGCAACAGGACAAACAGCCCCTGGAGGAAGGGAGTTGTTTCATCGTGCTGTGGGAGTGGGTAAAAATGGAGACGATCAGGCTAAAAAGTTCTGAGCAGATGCCCAGTGATGCTGGAGATGGGCTTGTAGGGTTGGAAGCGAGTCAGGGTCGTACCCTGGTGTGGTGCTATGTGGTTGTTCTTAAAGCCCCACAGCCATTTTTGTGGTTTTCCTTTAGAAAGGAAGGGAAACCTCCAGGTGGATTGTCTTTGTCTTGGGACACTCGTGGTCATGTGCTCATGGTGGTACCAAAGGTGCTTCTGTGCAGTACCCACGTGGCACTGTGCTGCAGGAGTCTTATGCCCACTCCTGTTGAGTATTCCCCTGAATTCGGCAAATCAGTGGGACTAAATTGGTGACAACTGCCAGGCAAGTCTTAATGTAGATGTGATCAGTGTCCTCTATCTCACCTGTGGCCTTCCTGCTCTTATATAGCTCCTTTTTTTTAGTCTTTATGCTTGAGGGTCTCTTGCCCAGTCAAAACTCACATTGCCTAGAACTAGAGAGCAGCTCACATGCCTCAAGAGATGAAGAGCGTCCCTCTTTGCCTGTTCGTTGCAAAAATATTCCTCTGCCTTCCTCTGCCCAGTAGCCCTAAGTGGCTTTCCAAACGTGTTTATCTGAAATTCTTTACATTTTTACCCTGCATCCCGATTATGGGAAGCGACTGAGCTCTGGGATTCACTGTGCTGAAAATCAGAGCTTAATGTACATCTGGTCTCTGGCTTGGTGTAGAGTTATCTAGAGGAGATGATCCTGTTGAAGGAAGAGTACAGAAATCAGGCCAGTGCCCTCCGTGAAAACGCAGGTGATAAATGTACCCTGTGATTACATTCCTCCTCTGTGCTCCTCGGCATTGCGAACTAATCCCTCCTAGGAAGAAGGCAAAGGAAACCGGGAACTGTAAATTACAGCTCTGCTTAATTGGCTGGCGCTGGTTTGGGAGGCCAGGCTGGGAATACACAAAATATCTTTATGCACAAGAAGTGGTTATTAGCACAAGATGTAATGAAACGGGGGTTTCAAACGGTTGGTGTCTTGTGGTTGGATCCTCTGGTGTCTAAGAAGGTGCAAACTCCAACTGAAGCTTTTCCTGCCGTTGGGGCGTTCTTAATATTCCCCTCTCCCCTGTGGATTCTCCAGTGTCTAATAATATTACTAACAAGCTGCAATGCGAGCTCAACAATTTCTTTCAGTGTGGGCATTAATAGGTCTCAGGATACAGGAGAGGGCCCTATTTTCATAAAACTTGTAGGAACTGTGAGACCTCTGCCCCCTCCACCAAGCTGGGTTGGAATTGGCCAACAAATTTGGAAGTTATTGGAGACGGGGGAGAGGAGTATGTTTGTTTTATTTATATTTTATATATGTATCCCACATGCAGACTGATTGCAGAAACCTCATTTCTTAAGAGACCAAGCTTAAACCTTATGCTCGCCTCTCTATTGTAATAAACTATGTCTTCTTTTATTTACCCACCTGTAGGATTTGATGATTTCCCCTTTTCCCTGACTCCTCAATTTCCCCATATCCTGTTCCCAAAAGGCTTGGGGCCCTTCCCAAGGGATCATTTCGTGCTGTTTCCCAGGAGGTCTGCCTTGAGGGATGCCAATATGTAGGTGCACATATGTTATGCTTGTATTACTTGCTCAGCAGTGAGAGGGAAAAGTATATATGGAGATAGTCTGCTCTGGTCTTCCCCAAAGGCACTTTAGATTTGTGGGGTTTCTTTTGAGTCTGTCAAAGGCATCTATATCCCCACAGGGGGGGGAAAAAAACCCCCAACCTGAAACAATGCAAAATAGGAGCAACATGGGAATTTTAAATATATTTAGTCCAGGAGGCCACTTTTATTGACTTGGAAAGGATCTTTCTTTTGGGGACTGTTTCTGATGACACCTGAAAAGCCAGCAATGCTGTTTCAGAATTCGAATCCCTGAGTCAATATGCTTTTAATGCTCCTTCAGTACGTGTGTGCACACAAATTATCCCTTCACACACGCAACGTTATGTACATGTTTTCCTCTCCCAGCATTCCAGCCTGCTTGGGTTGACCTTGTCTCTCTCAGTGATTTAGGTTTTAGAGAAGGAATGGGTAAGGATTTGCTTTGACATTTAAAGGCAATCCAGGTAATTGATAGCACTGGCAGCGTCCATCTCTCCCTCCATATATCTGCACAACAGTATCTATTTTTGACGTAGCTGACACGCCATTTCCTTTGGCAGCCCAAGGGCGGCTCATCTTTAAATTAAACTCGTCTCCGACCCTTCCAATCTGTGAGCTGTACAGAGGCAGACACGGGTGGGGTATATCATCTGGAGACTGTGCAGGCATATTTGAGCAGGGTGATGTATTATCAAAAGGGCTCTGCATTACTGCTAGCTGGAACCAAAACAAGCTCTAAAGTATTAACTAATGACATGGGAAGTCCCATAGGTATCTAATCACCTTTAATGTTCAGATTTAGAAGACAACTTTAAAGGAAGAAAAAGAGATTAGCGGGTCAGGTCAGAGCACCCCTTCCCCCTCCCTCCACCCCCAAAATACAATTGGCTTTTTAAAGTCAAAACCAGATTCATATTTCACCTCATCAGTAAATACACCATTAAAACCTCGAGCTTGCATCTTGGAGCAAAGCTTTGCTGAAGTTTGGAGGGGCTTGAACCTTTGGTTTGTATCAGAAGCAGTGATGGGCTTGGGGGTCTGGAAAAATCTCCTTTGTGCTGTCTGGGCATAGGAATAGGAAACCCCTGCAAAATTTCAGATTCCAAGGTTTTCAAGCATATAGACTGCTTGGTGTCAAAACTCTAATGTGTTGCTCTAATCCTTGCAGTGTGTTTTTCTTGTGCCAGAGCTCCCTACCTGGACAGAGATGCTATAGGACATGCCCATGTTGTAGAGGAAATGTGTGCAGTGGGAAGGAAATACTGATTTGGCCTCCCAAGACTGAGGCCAGCATGTGGTTTGCAGAACTGGCTCCGTGGATGAAAAAACTCCTCGTAAGAAAAGGAAAGCTGTTGTCAGTAAATTCACTTTCCTGCATGTATGTGGACCCAGCTGCGTATTCCTTTGACTTGGAGCCCAGCAAAGTTTGGGGAAAAGGCTTTCAACCCAGTGCTTTACCCAGTGGGCCAATTCCTGCCTCCCACACCAGTCTCTCCCCAGCTTTGAAGGAGAAAGGGATGAGGTTTCAGTTTCCACTTGTAGAAGTTGCTGCTGTCCGTGGCAGAAGTTCTGTCTCCCAGTGCTGGTTCCAGTTTAGTTACCCAGCTTCAGATTGGGATTTCTAGAGAAGATGAACAAGCTTTAGCATCCCAAACCCTGTTGGACTTTGCAATGTGAGTTCTCGGGCTGTTCTGAGACCTTCTGGCAGTAGTGATAAGACTTCAGCATTAGCCACATGCCCCAGCAACTTTGGATGTAAACATAAAATTTGAAGGAATTAAAGTGACTTCAAAACCTGGATCTCACTGATTTCGTTTTTCCCTAGTAGTGCTTTGACATCCCTTGCACAAACTTTGGCTTTCTGCAAATTTTGCCTTCAATCTTTGCTTTTTAAGGGCAGCCTGCAATTCTGAACCCCCCCAGTGTTTCTACAAAATTAGTGAAACACAGAGATGCTCAGCATCCCTCCAAGTCAGGTTCAAAACAAAATACTGGGCTAACATAATCTGATTTCTTTCTCTTGTCCTTTGCTCTTCAAAAACTGCTTAGGTACAAACCCGGTAACTTTCATGTCCTCATGTTCTTTTACGGTTTTCATCCAGAAAACCTTTACTTAATTACCTTAAATTGCTACTCCTTTCTTTTGAGAGTATAATTTGTATTAGGGTAAGATTAAACACCTCTGAAACAAAGAGCAGATGGCAAGTTGCAAGGCAAGGGCAAGCATGATGGAGAGAACACTGACTGGTGTCTTCTCTTCTTTATTTAAAATAAAAAAGCCATACAATCCACCCCCAACAAAAGCTGTGAAATTGTATCTGAGCTTATGCATTCATCCGGGGTTGTGATGACGACATAAGCCAGTGGAGCTCTGTTCTCATCTCATTTGTTATGATGTCACCTCTGCAGACATATTTATAATTTTGCAATTTGTGATTCCCAATCATTTATTCCTGTTAGATAAATACACAGACGGGGGCTTTGGTGACATCATGGTAAACCACGGGAGTGAAGCCTGAGTACTTTCTGATTGTGTCACTTTGTCTGGCAGTTTTCCCCACGCTTGTGTGGTCACCCATGTTGAATGATTCTGAAGGGAGGTTACCCTGGAATAAGGAATGGGAAGTGCTTGTATTTTCCTCTCGCTCTTTTCTATTAGTGCCTGTAGGTTGGTATTATTCTTATGGTACCGGCTGGAGGTGTTTTCTGGGACAGGAATTGAGGATTGGGGCGGTCAGCACACAAAATCCACCTGCTCGGGGCACTGTGCACCTAAGATCGGAAGAGACAGCTGAGAAATTGTGTGATTTCAGAATTTTTCTGGTGCCTCGTGTCTGTGTGTGTCCAGGCACAAGGATGGAAAGGAAACTTTGTCTTCTTGATCTGTGAAACAGGCATCTTAAATCAGGTGTTTAAATGAATAAGAATAGGTGAGAACCTCTGTGTGGATCTGTTATTATCACTAAATCATTACCACTTTGGCAAGATGCCAGGGGATTATATGCGAGAAACGAGCACTCCACTTGGGTATCCGACACTGAGCCGATCCATCACTGACTTGTGCTCCCTGTCCTTCCCTTGAGAGGAGCAGATGAAACGAGCCACTGAAATCTAGCTGGCACGGCTGCTGCCTTTGTGCTCAGCTGGAGCTCAGCCTACTTTCATGCTTCACTTTTGATTATTGAAGTCCAAACTGTAATGGGAGATGATTAGAGCAGCAGAGAGGTGATGGTGCCCACCTACATGAAACGGCAGCGTTGGGCTCCACTGGGTGGGCAGTGGCTCTGACTCGCTGCCAAAGTGGAGCTCCTATGGAGAGGGGAGGAATAGACACATGTCAGGTCGATAGAGGCTCCAAGGAAGGTCTTTAGCGGGCAGCTTGCTAGCGATGCTCCAATTGTTGCTTTTCTTTGAGCATGATGTTGTTTGGAGGTTTCGGGGCATAACCCAGGTGATAGCGTGGTCCAGGCTCTGCCCTTGCCTTGCTGAGTGGACCTTAGGGAATACGGATCCACCAAATTCCCTTAGGGTCTTTTATTATCCTGGGCATGTCCAGGAAGGATTTGTTTTCTCCTGAAGGAGTCAGTGACATGGGAAAAACTGATGCCTCCATCAGCTGATGCTCTGAGTGATGCTGCACTACTATCACTCCTTGAGCTCTTGGAGGACTAATGTTTGCATCTCACACGCCTCTGACCCAGTCCCAGGGATGTTGGTGTTCATCTCCCTGCATCTCCTGAGAGTGCTGTGTAAACCACACTGGTCATGCTACAAATATTCTTAGTATTCAAAGAAGGACAAATATTTTCTGCCTCTTTATGCCAAAACCGACAAGGATGGTTGAGGGCTATATTCTACTGCCATCTCCTCACTCCAGTGATTCCAAGTAGGGCCTTACTGCACTGTTACTCTGGGCTGTATGACTTGCCCTTCTCTCTTTACCTCTCAGCAAGTAACAATCAACCACAGCACTGTTTGGGGGGGTAACCCATGCATTTGTCCATCTGTTGCTTGTTTGGGCACATCTGCTCTCCTGAGTGAGGGTGATGAAGGTGGGGATGATAAGAGGCTGTTTGTTCTGCCTTTAAATGCTGTATGGAAGCATGGAAATCTCTAAGGCTCCCTGTGTGGGAGATTGCACTGGTTATGCAATCAGTACCAAGAGGGAAAAAGTTGTCAGACCTTTTTATTCCCATTTTTTTCCCTACAAAAAAGATGCCCAGTTGCTGGTTTTGGCTCCCAGCAACTAGGTTGAATGGATTCAGAAGAGGTTGCATCTGGGTCCAGAGGAACCAGTGCAAATTTTCTGGTCCCTGGGCGGTGCATGTGCAACGCAGAGAGCTCTGCAAACTCAACAAAAGGCAATAGGGGAGATGGATGAGACTCTGTGAGAATGTTGTGAGGTTCAGATAAAATCTGCAGTTCTCAGGGCAGGGTCTCTATGTGGTGGTGTCGAGGGTAAATGGAGTTTACCCACTTGGAACGTGACTGACATGTTGTTTATCCATTTCTCATCTACACCAGGCAATGGGAATAATTTCTTTTAATATCCTATCTTGACACTGGGAGGGAAGGGGGGGGTCACCCCACAGGGGTCTCAGAAGCAGGTGCATGGGGGTCTCAGGATTGCTACCATTCCCATGGCATTGGAGGGGGGCTCTGGAAGGGCTGGAAAGACTGAAGGGAGTGGGGGCTTTTTACCCAAAATTTATACAAGGGTGTACTGCTAAGGAGAGGTCTGAACCCGCCTGAGTTATGGTGTGCACTGTGCAGAGAGCACCCTCGCTTGTGTTCTCTCTCTGCTGGCATCTTCTCTCATAATCATTCATCCTCTCTATAAACAGATTTCCCAGTAATGGTTTTCATTTTCTTTGAAGTGTCCCATTCATTCTACTGCTCTGCCCATTCATGTGCTCAGGGTTCCTTGAAAGGAAGACAGACCCAAACATCCAAAGTGCTTGAAATATGCTGGTGGGGGAGGGGACAGGCAAAGACATTTCTTTTAAAATATATCGGAGGAGACTTTCATACTTTTTGTGTTTTCATCCTTTTCACTTTCTTTTTTTTCCCACCTAAATATCTTCTTGGTTTTTGAGTTGCTTTCCCCCCATACTGATCCCAGTGCAGCATGGGTTTTAAATTCCACCCCTGCAATCTGTTCCTGCCGTTTTAAACTATTAATAAATTGAAAGCATGTTCTGGAGGCTGTTTTAATCCAGCCCCAAAGTTAAGCAGGTGCTGAAGTGGGTTGCTGATGGGGTACATTGCTGAATTGGGGCCTTCCAGCCTAAGGCATGACTGTCATCAGGGCTCGGTGGCCGGGCTTACAGGAATAGAAGGGAACATTTGGCCCTGAAAATCGGGAATTGTATTTGTTCTCTATGGGAGCAAGCAACTGTAAGGATTGTAAGGAAGAGCTGAAGGCACATACCCAAAGTGAGGGTCAGTTGTGGCACGCCATGCTCTGTATCACTTCACCTGCATCAGGATCCCTTCCTGCTGCAGGAATAACCCAGGATTTAAGGCTGAATCAGTGCAAATACTGTTTGATTTTTCCCCCAATGTCCACTCTCATACTTCTGTGGTGTCTGACCCTCCCGGGGCTTCCCCACAGACAAATCATCACTGATCCTCCTTGTCTGGTTGAAGAGGAATTTTGCTCTAACCCCGGGTGTCAAGCAAGCCTATTTCATTTCAACGGCAAGGCAATGGCTTGCAATTGGCTCTAATTATGACCTCAAAGACTTGTCCCTGTGTAAGAGGAGGGGACCTTGGGATTCTGATTAAAAATAGAAACACGCAGACTTGCCAAGGGACACTGAGTTTAGGTTTAGAGCAGAGATGAGCCCTCATCCTGTGTGAAATGTCTGCTGCTACTCTCGAGCCACATCCCTGTGAGCCTTCGCTAAAACAAGTGCCCCGAGCGAGTTCTTGTCTGTGCTTTTTCTCTTGACACTTGGCATTTCTGCCCACACATCCAAGATTGCATATGGCATTTTGGACTGTATTTGTGGCCAGCCTGGGTTTTTTCTAAAATCATTGCTTTGTCATTATGGACTGAGGGTTTGGTATATGGTAGAGAGAATGGGTTTGCTGTTTCTCCACCAGATTTTTGCATTGGGTTAGCTTTTATTAGGACATGTTTGGCTTTGATTTCAGATTTATATGTAGTTCTGTTCTATCAGACTCCAATAGGCTTTTTGAATCCAGGCCCTCATATAAATGGAGAATTATGATTCCAACATTATGCCTAGTAGCAATAATAATAATAAAAAACTGGAGGTTCATATTTGTATGAGCAGCAAGCCCAAATTCTCTTTCAAGAGACTGAACCTCTGCATGGCTGTGGATCAGGGAGGACACCGTTTCAGGTGGAAGGTCTCTGCCTGTTTCGCTAAGAGGGGTGGGATCTGGACCAGATTTGGGTGAGGAACAGAATTGGGGGAAGGAGGGAGGAACAAGCCAGCCCCCAGCATACCACAAATGTGTTTTATATTGTAATATCAAACATTGGCTTATTCTGTGTTTTCTGTTAAAACAAGTCATAAAAGAACTACTTAAAGGGGACTCCATCCCTATATTTTATATATATCCACAGAGAACATGTGGAGTGCAGATAATGGTGNTTGGGGGTGGACTGAGAGGAGAAAGGAAGGGACGTTCACCTCGTTTCTCGGGGCCGGAGGGAGGGCAGGCGCGGTGCCCGGGGAGGTGCGGGGCAGCCGGGGCTCAGCCCCTCGGGGAGCCCGCGGAGGACGGGAGGGGTGGCCAGCTTGGGGTGGGATGTAATTGATGGCAGGGAAGAGCTGTCACAATAGCAGGATAGGAAACCGGCTATCCGGGACAGAGCTGGCTTTTAAAAGCTCCTAATCTGCCAGTCTATGTATTAAAGGGCTGATTTGAGGGGAGGACACGGGGGGAGGGGGGTTAAAGAGGAGGCCTGACTCCTGTTAGCTCCTTCTAATGAGGCAGTTGAATAGCATTTAAAAGGGCTCCTGGCCTGGCATGAAATCTCACAAAGGAACCTCCTTATTTTAATGCACGCAACTGACTTTGCTTTACAAACACTTTTATAGTGTCCAGACACTTACAAATCGACCTTCAGTGATTCTTGAGTTAATACGAAGTCTTGGGAAACATTAATGCGCTATTAAAAAAAGAAAGTCTCTCAATAGATCTTTCTAGTCTTACAAACACGCTCAGAGTTCTGAGTACTCAACTCCGGGTATAAAAATGTAAAGTCGTTTAAGGCTATTAATGGGGGGAGGGAGTCGATCCTACATTCTTTGCCCGAGTCTCTCATTTAAGCTATTAACCTCCCGCTTGTAGTAGTTTGGTTTGGTTTTTTTTTTTTCACGAGTAAAAAGCAAGGGATTTTGGCTTCGAGCAAACATATTTAAAATCTCGAAGAAGGGCTTGTGTGTCGGCAAGTTTATCTTCCCACCCACTCCGCCCCACGATATGTCAGTTGCTTTAATAAAAAATCCCCTATTACCTCTCCCTACAGACCTCGGCTCTCTAATTATCGAACAATGAGGGGGGGGAAATTTTAGGGGTCCCATCCTGCCAAGCGAAAAATTGGAGGGGATGGGAACTGCGTGATCGGGTGCTGTTCGAAAGCAGTTTGGAAAATACCCCTTTCCCAAAGAAAAATTAAAAAAAAAAATTCTGTGCAGCAGAAGGGAAATGGTTTAATTTGGCAAGCGAGATTAATGAGGGATGTAGAACGAGTGGAGTAAATCGTAGTGGAATAGCTCAGCGCAGCAGGAAATGTGTGTGTGGATGTGTATATAGTATGTATAGCTTGTGGAGATGCTGCAGTTTGAGTTTAGGAGCTGGGATTCCCAACGGGTTTATCCCACAGACAGGGAGAGGGAATGAGGAAAAAGACTGAGAAAGCAGCGTTGTGATGAGGAATGGGGCGAGATGTTTCGGGGGCGCTTTTCGAATGGGAGTCGCTTTCCTGACCCGCGGCTCCTCGGCAAACCCCGCCGTTTCCAGCAGTGAAAACTCGTTTCTCACATACTAGTTTTAGGTTTTTTACTCTTGACGTGTCTCCTCTGCCGGGCTGACCGAGGGAGCTGCGGTGGGAGCCCGGCTTTGGGACGGGTGGCTTCCCGCAGCCACCCCGGCGGTGCGGGCAGGGGGGTTTGCACCAACGCTTGGGTGGGAGAGAGGGGAAAAAAAAAATCCAAACCAAAACCACCCCACTCTCACGGTCCAAATTATCTCCTCTTAACGCTGGGCTCCGATAAGGCCAGACCGAGACGGCCGAGTCGAGGGGGCGCGGACCCCCGCGCTCCTCTTTTGTCTGATTTTTTTCCCCGCTATGTCCCGGCCCTCGGTCGGTTTTTCCTCCGTGTTTTCTTTTTCTTGGCTTTTTTTTTTTCAAGGAACAAAGAACCAATTTTAAAGCCGGCTCTAGGCAAAGCGCTGTTTATGCAGAGCCGGCCGCGCTGCTCCGCGCAGGCTGAGCGCGGAGGCTCCGCTCCAGCGCAGGGCGGAGTGCGGAGCCCAGAGGAGTCGGGAAAATAAACAATTCTCTGTTTTATCTCTTTACTTCCCCCTCTTCAGTTAAATTCGCGGGAGGGGGGAGTGGATTTGAGCATACGAACAGCTGCTTAAAATCTAATATAGACAAATAGACATCTTGTATAACATTAAGTTTTAGTAGGCAACTCATTTATTTTGAAGTGCGCTTGCGAATAGTTTGGCAAAGAGCTTTTCTCCCTTTTTCCTGTTCCTGGAAAGTAGCCGGAGAGTTTGCTGGGATGAGCTGGGATGGGATGTTTGGGAAGGAACAGGGCGCTCTGTCCGTGAAGGCTTTTCAGCCCTCGGGTTGCTCACCTCAGCGCCCCGGGCTGGGGCTGAATCCCTTTTACCCAGCCGAAAAACTGATGGGAACAACTCCCACATAAAACTGGACGCAGAGGAAGACCGTGAGGATAAAATAGATATTTATTATTTGGATAAGCAGTGCTTCCGCAAAGAGTTACAGGGGATCTTAACGCTTGCAGCATTCGAGGTGCAACTTTCTGGGACATCCCTTTATCTAGGCTTGTGCAATATTAAACATATAAAACCTGGCACAGAGGTATCTTGAGCTTGCAAATTCGGGCTTAGTCATGGGAAGCTGTCGGTGATGGAGCAGGGTTCTCCCAGCTCGGCAGGACGGACACACGGACTGCTCCGCACCTCTGTCAGGAGATGGACAATAATACTGATTATAATTCGACCCCGTATTTTATAGGAACGGTTGAGCCAAGAGCACTAAGGCAAAAACTAAACCTGTGTCCATCCAGCCGTGAGGAGAGCAGCTCCAAATCAGAAGGTTGGAGTTGAGGGAGAGAAATTTAAATAAAATGGGCAAGTTGACAAGAAAGTAAAGATTTTATTCGTGAAGGTGTGTGCGTGGGTGCTGTCACCCACTCAGAGTGCCGGTGTCTCTCCTCTCTGGGCGAAGGGGCCGCAGTTCTCCCCCAAATCCCTCCCCGAAGCAGCTCCACTAGGGCTGGATATAGAGGGGGAAAAGGGGGAAACTGCAATTGTTTGTGAACTCGTAGGGGCAACAGGTCCCTCTGCTTGAGCTCCTGCCCTCTCCTGCCTTGCAGTTTTATTTGTATGGACAAAAATTCCATAGGTTACCTAATTTTTTTAATTCGTTGTGCATGTATACTTTTTTCCCCCCTCATATGTACTAAGAGGATCTGTTGAATTAGTAGGTGGGAAACAGTCCGACTCCAGAGATAAAGTTTTCTGCCTGCTCAGGGGTTTGATTGTTGCAGAAACCAATTTCTTGAGCACTCGGTGCGGCAACCTCAGGCAAACACCCCTCTGGACTTTACCGCTTGGAAAAGATGCGATCCGGGGGTTAAAATATGGGTGTGGGTTCAACCTGAGATCCTTTGAGTGTCTTTTTTTTCGTGATTATTTAAAAAAAAAAAGCAAACAACCAAACAATAAAACCCAAAACAACCAACTAAACAAAAATCTCTATATTTGACCCATTTAGGAGGTGGGGGGGGGGGGGGGGGGAGGGAAAGCGTAGAAAACTGCAGCATGCTTGGAAAACGCGGTTTTGGAGCAAGAAGGAAAAACAGAGCTTTGCAGAACTTGCGGGAGGGTATTAAATCCCCGTTCTCTGCAGCTGCACGGGGCTGTGGAAATACTCTTAGGAGGAGATGGGAATTAAGGAGGAGCGGAGCTCCAGCCGCAGAGAGCCGGGGCCGCCACGATTCCGCGGGCCGAGCGCACCCGCGGAGCAGCCGGGCTGGCGGTGATTTATTGTGTGTTTGTTTGAAAGCGTTGCCCCAAAACAGAAACAAACCATTGATCTCCCTCAAAGGCGAAAACCCTCGGCCCTG
>VWZF01003908.1:437230-455225 GCA_013396755.1 Sclerurus mexicanus | reverse complement strand
CCTCGGCCCTGCAACGAGGAGCCCGGCTCTGGATCCGCGGACGATGCGCAGGGGGCGGCGGGGGGCTCGGGGACGGGCTGGGTGTTTTCTCTCGCTGCTCGGAGCCAGGGAATATAAATTTTTCTGCCCAAAGCCTTGGCTTGGCAGGGGAGGAACGCTCCTCTCGCTTGAAGTCCCGACTTAATTTTTCCGCTTAAGGAAGCGATCGAGCCCTCCCGAGCACCGAAGGTGCTGCCGGGTCTGTTATCCCTCAATTATAACTCCATTAATATCTTCTGCTCACGGTCAGCAGCGCCTCCGCGGAGCAGGAGACCGGCCCTGCCTGCGCGCCGGGCGGCGGAGGCAAAGCGCGCAGCTAGTGCCAGGTATTACCCTTATTATTCCTATTGTTCCTTTTATTATTTTTAGAATATCCGCCGCGTCTGCTCCTCTCCGCGCATCCCAACAACCTCTCCGCCGCTGGGAACCGCACCAAGCCAACGGCGAGGTGTTAACGAGGGGGCTAAAGGGCTGCGGAGCGGGGAGCGGGCGCGGAGCCCCGCAGAGGGGCGCGGGGCGGCCGGCTCCGCACCGCCGGTAGTGCTGGAGGAAACGCCTTGGGTTTCTTTACGGGCTCATTTTCTCAGAGGAGGATTTTACTGCATGCGTAAAGAATTTTGAAAAGCAGTGGTAAATATTTTCTCTTCTGGCAAGTTATTTATTGGCATGAAGAGAGGATTTTTTCCCCCCCCCTCTTTATAAAGCTACATGTGGTGACCATATAGGATCAGAAGTAATGTGGCCTTTCTGGTTTTGAAGAACTGCTAATGTCATTAAAGGTCTTCCTAACACGCCAGCTAGGAGTTCAAAAAGCCTCGCCTTTTATCCTGTGCATATATTTGGTTGTTTATAAAGTGCAGACTTCCTTATGCTTCAAGTGCATCAGGAGGATTCCATAACTCTGTAGAAGGATCTGTTTTCAACTATATTCTTCTCTGGAAATTGGACTGTTTAACTAGTGTCTTTCACACTTCTTTGCTGGCTGCTATTTTTATTCATTCAACCGCAGATGAGGTTTTCCCGCACACAGAAGCAAACAAAGAATTATCCCCTCTGTTTCGTATTACAGAAAATATCTACGCCGGCCACTAATTGTCCATTAGCGCTAATAAGTGGCTAAAACAATATTAGAAGATAACCCGAGCAACCTGTCTTCTTTATTTTAATTTGACTTAGTGAAGTCGGGAAGGTTTTGACGAAGACCCGACTAGACGTGTCCAGGGAATCTGTGTACTAAACTTTTGGACTGTTGATTTTGAGGGTCACTTATCTAAGCTAAGTTCAAAGTGTCACCTGCTTTAATCCCTTTTCTGTCATGCTCGGAGAGACTCCACACAGCACAGTTTTCTTCCCTGAGTGCCTGGAAAAATGTCTGTCTCGATTATTTTTTTTTTCCTCCCCGTTTTCCCCTCACAAATATATCAGGAATTTCTCCCCCTCGATTCTAGACTCTTAGGAAAAACTCATTTGAATTCAGTTATTAATATTTTCCGGGCATGCTCTTTTAGTATGCCATTTGTAATATATTAGGATGAATTATATGGGTTCGGGGCTTGGGGGTTTTCTTTTTTTTTTTTTTTTTTAAGAAAAAAGGAGAGGGGGAAAAAAATGAGAAAGAAAAATCCGGAGAAAGAAAGCCTATTCTGTTAAATAGAAACAAGATGTCCAAATATAGAATACATGAATTTGAAATCTGGTGTTTTCCACTCTCGGATGCTGATGGCATTAAAAAAAAAAAAATCCACTTTGCTGCTTCTGCAATTTAAATCCTTACATAGAAACATAAATTATCCACTGGGATATTATTTTTAATTAAAATTCTCTTTCCTGAAGGAGTTGTTTTTACCTTCTCTTCGGTTTTCCTGAAGATTTTTCGTTTCCCTCCATTTTAACATTTTCATTAATTGAGGGATTCTTAAGAAGGGCCTCGCAAGCGGGTTGGTGTTTTTGAAACTTTGACAGAAACCAGTCCGCTTGTTTTGTTTTGGTTTGGGTGAATGGTTTTGGTGAAAATGCATAGTTTTGAAACAACTCAGAGGGAGTGGAAAACTTCGAGCTCCTCGGACACGTCAATGAACAGTGTTCACACACACAAAAAAATCTCATGTTTTTTCAATGAGCTCTTGAATGTCAAGCCCCGCACTAAGGCTTTGGAGGGGCAAACCTAAATTTATGCCTCTCCAGCCAGTTTTAGGCACCTAAATAGAAACGGAGACATTTGCAGAAGTGCTGAACCCTCACAAATCTGGGTGAAGACAAGGAAGACAGCTCAGGTTCATCGCCCCTAAAATCGAGTCCCTTTTCTCTCACTGCCTGCATGTGACTGCAGCCGCTTGGACGGGCTCCTGAGTTCAGCTGTCTTCATCATTTCCTCTCAGAGAAGACCTGGAGAAGCAAGGAAAAGTACTTCTGTATTCAGCAGAGTAAGGGACTTGAAGCACTTGGTGGACTTCAAAAGGTTTGGGAGGGGTAGGGCAACACACCTGCTTTGCGTTAGATGTATAGATGGTCTGAGAGGAACCACCTTAGCCGCTCAGCTCAGCATTCCCTGGCAATCCCATAACGAGCCCCAGAAGTGTTCCTGGAGTATCCATACCACAAAACACCTCCCAGTACCTGGGAATAAATGTTCAGGTGCTGGTAGGAGAGACCAACCAGCTGCCAAGTGATGGAGGAGCCCAAGACCAGGGGAGTCTTGGCAGAGGATTTTAAAGATTCACGTTGTTGCAAATCTCAGGCTCTGTCATTTTGAACACCCGCAGGTTTTCCCGTATTTTGGTTTGGTGCTTTGTGTGTCAGAGGTGCCCCCTCCTGTCATTTCAGGCTAAAGAGGCCACAGCACCCAAGCGGGAAACGAAATTTGTGGTAAAAATGAAGAAAAACTAAGGAAAATCAGCTTCTTTGTGCTCCTTAGGAAATTCTGTTGGGAAAGGAAAGAGGAATTCTTTTGGTTACCTAAAGCTGGCGGGTATTAAGGCAACATGTCATCTTTTTCTCCTGGGTATTTCTAGATTTTGGTGGATTCTTTAGAAATGCTGGGATCCTGATCCAACAGCTGAAGCTCTGCTGACCTGTCAATCCTGCTCTCCATTTTATGTCCTGTGTCCCAGCAGACAAAGAAGGTGAATGGGAATTGAGGGCACAGTCAGAATTATTGGAGCAGGTACCTCTGCTAATATGTCTTAGTGGTTTCATTGACTTTTTTTCTTTTTCCTGTAATTTCTGAATCAATCATTCTGCTATCAGCTAGCTCTAGAGATGGATGAGTAACACCAGTGAGATAAAAGAGTCAAGACTCCCTTTCCTGTGATTTGGCTGCTTTTTGTTAACAGTGCTGAGTGCCATTATTTCCCATAAAAGACATCTGGAAAATCATCGATGTGTGCTGGAGAAAGTGGCTCTTCTCTGCTTTGTACTCCCCTTTGATCCAACATGGAGCACAATTCACTGCCTCTTGAGATCAATAGCTGCCATCCTGGGACATTTTTCACTCTCGCATGCTGAGGGTGACCCGAAGCACTTTAAGAAAATACGAATGTTAACTGCTTTTTGTCTTAGAATGTGTTTATTTATGAATTTGTGACAGCAAGGCCAATGCCAGGAAGACGATGGCATGGACCAGCTGGATAATCCCCCAGGCTGAGTTGTTCCTCTGAGTTGGGTTGGCTTCACCTTTGTAATATCACTTGACTAAATATTATAAAAGTATGGGTGGCCGTGGCCAGGCTGTACAGCCACGTGATAATCAAAGCAGAGACCTCCAGGGCCAAAAACATCAGCTGCTCTAGTTTGAGTTTAAGCTGCCTACCTGGAGTAAAGAGGGGTTCAAAGCCTCTCCGGACTGGGGGTAAAAAAGGGGGGAACATGGTGGGAACGGTTTTGTGTGCTTGGGTTCAGCAGAAGCATGAAGCTGGGCTCTGCTCTTTTTAACCCAGAGTAGCCAACCTGTGACTCATGAGTTGTTTGCAGCGCTCTGGTGGAGACAGACCTGTGCCAGGACTTTGTTGTGGTAAGGCAATGGGGGCCTGAGGCTGCCTCTGGTCTGGGCAGGAGTCAGTCCTGAAGGGGTTGGCATTAGACCCAGTCTTGGGTTCAGCACAGCCTCATGGAAGGCTGGATCCCTGGGATCTCAATCCCTGCGTCCCACCAGCGGCTCATTCCCAGAATCTTCCCCGTCCCTGCTGTTCGATTCCTCAGTGAAAAGACATCTGGATGGGGAAGAGTGACTGTGTTAAGCTTTTCCTTAGGAAAGCAGCTCTCGGATATGTGAGAAGGCTTGACAGGACTGAACAGGAACTTGTGACCTATATGTTCAATGAATGGCTCCGTCGGATGGACTTTGAGATGTTTGTCTGCTCAGTGCCTCTGCTTTCCAGCACTAAATCCTGTAGTATTCGACCTGAAAGGTCCTGCTAATATGAGTAGGATCAAGCGCAGAGCTACAAAGAGCAAGGGAGGTCATTATTTTCACAGGAACAGAAAGTTGGATCCTAAATCTTCAGAGGAGAGCAGTGCCTAGAAACCAGCTGTCTAATATATCTACTGTGCTAAACTGGTACCAGGGAGGGGAGAATAAAAATGTGTTTTGCAGTATAATATTGCTTTGTGCTTCTAAAAAGGCTTCTAATTTTATGTTTTAAAGGCAAACATTACAGCTAATTGAAGAGCAGGGAGGAAAAATGGATCTCCTTTTCTAAGTGCCAATAAGACTGGGTTCTGGGCCAGTGGTTCTGTGAGAGGTCTCCATTTACTACCTGTCCTAAACCTCAGGTATTTTAGAAGGAAAATGCCTGCTATATATTAAAGAGAAAAGTCATTAAATGGATGTCAAAAAGAAAAAAAAAAAAAGGACAGAGAAAACCCATATGACTGAATTTATGGCTTGCTTAAGAAGCACAAGGTAGCACTGAGAAAACATGAATGAGAACAAGGGGGCATCCATGCAATGGAAAAGATATTTACCACTTGCTGCCTTCCTAGTGGTGACCTCAGAAGAGGTCCACCAGGATGGCAATGTCACTGTCCCGTCCCTTGGACCCTCCTCTTGTCTTTTCTGCAAGCCCCCTCTCCCTTGAAAAGAATAACCCTCCTCCTCCTCACTGGGAGTTGGATTAGGCCCTGTGCCCAGAAAGCTGCTCAGATTTTATTGCTCCATTGAATGCACCCGTTTGCCTCTGGAGGAAACTGCTCAAGCAGTCCCGAGCCAGCAGGAAAGTCAAGGCTTTGTGGGCATCCAGGAAGGAGCCAAGTTTGATGAGCAAGAGGCAAAGGGAATGCTCTCAGGGACAGCAGATTCAGAGCAGGGGCTGGGCTTTGGGTAGGAGGATGCAGGAAGAGGGTGATTTAGCCATGACCTCTATGGAAGCAGAGTGTTCAGAGTGTGTGGTGTTGCTCCAGCAGTCAGGCTGGGGGGAGCTTAGGAAATTCATGTACAGGAGGAGTTATCCTATTCACCCACGCTCGTGTTTTCCCAAGGGTATGGGCAGAGCTTGGAGCAAGAGCATTGGATTCCTTCTAAAACAGTGAGGAGGACTAAGAGGTGGGCAGGGACAAAGAGTTTGCAATGCTGTGAGCTCCTGTTGAACTTGAGGCTCTCCTTTTGGACATCCAACTTAACTAGAAATCCTATTCTAGAGGGCATCTGTCCTTCCTAGCCCATTTCCTTTTTGTCTGCAGGATCTGGATGCGGGATGTATATGTTCAGTTGGCTGAGCTGATGGAAGATTAACCCCATTAAAATATGGCAAAGGAACTGGATTTTGTGTCACATGGATCCCACACAGTCCTGTTCCTTTCTCTGCCTTGGGGTGGCTTTAGTATGATCAAGACAAGGGAAGTGGCTGCCAAAGTTTTCTTGTGTGTTGCCAAACTAGCGTGGAGGGGAAGATGGGAGGGAAGATCAGTGAGAATCCTGCTCTAAACTTTGTGGGATAGACATAGTGTTTAGGAGGAAGCAGGTTTGTTTTCTCCTCTGCTACTGGTGTGCCCTGCAGTCTTGGGCACCTTCCCTAATCTTCCTGTGACTGCCTTGTCCCATCCTTCTGCCTCACGAGCTCTGCAGAGCCAGGGTTGGCCTCTCTCTGTGTGTTTGTGGGATGCTTCACATGGTGGTGTCTGTCACGGTGTGGCCTCTGGACTCTATCACAGCCCTACTACTATTAATAATCCAGAGGATTAGAAAGATAAGCCAGTTACAGCAAGACTCAGCCTTGTCAGTGCTGCCCACTGACTTGTGGTATCTCCTAGGTGGGGGAACTGCTCCGCTCTGTTTATTTACAGTCTATAACTTTGCAAATGGTCTAATAGTGGCTCAGGTTTTATTTCTTTGCAAACCCCTCAGCGTAGGAGACATCTGTGCTGACAGAATTATCTTTTTCTTTTTTTTTTTTCTTTCCTTCCTTGCCTACAATGGTGCCTTTAACGAGAGCTGGGCTTTAATTGGAGGCTCAGATGGATCCCTCCCCCTTGGCTTGGGGGAGATGCCTGACAAGTAGCAGAGAAGTAATATACGGGCAGATTGAATACATGTATCTCAGCTATGAAGCACAGTGTGTCATATATTTAACGTATATTTAATCCCAAAGAAGCACAATTATTTGACTCATCTATATGTGAAGCGCAGTAAAATTCTGCCTTTCTGCCGTGTGCTGAGCTGCATTTTTTTCTGCTAAAGGCAGCAGTTGCTCTGCAGCTGAGGGGTCCCACACGCTGGTGCTGCGGGATCCACAGTCACAGGTCCTCACTGGGCTTGGCATGGCCGGGCTTCCTTGGTCATTCCTTGAAGGTAGGGGGGCTCCAGGCTCCTCCAGCTCCACGTGGGGATGCTGGAGGCTTTGCTGTGTAGGAGGGCTGTAGGACTCCCTGGGGTCACGGCAAGGTGAAAGTTGTTTATTCCACGGTGGAGGATCTAATCGAAGCTGGAGCGTAGGGACAAGTCCGTGCTGACTGATCTCCCTCTAGGGGCACTTTTCCTTTTTTCATGTGATACTAAGTGGATTTTGTCTCCTGGCTGATACAAGAGGGTTTTTTTTTCGCTTGTCAGAAGAGCTGTGGCATTCCTTTTAAGGTTGGGGAAAATGAGGCTCAGGAAAGTGAGGACCAGCATGGGAATTTTGAAAGCCAGCCCATTGCTCTGTTCCCTAAACTGAGCAGTTCATATCCCTGTGCATCACCTTAGCATGAAACAGAGGGGTAGCAGAGGGATGGTGCTCATATAGGCACAGATCCGGTCCTTCCTCCTGTGTAAAGGGTCCCAGCCATGAGGCTTGAGTGAAATCAAGCAGAGAGTTGCTGTCCTCAAGAATCCAAAAATTTATGAGACCATCCAGTTCCTTCCAGCTGTGAGACCTGACTTAGCCCTACCCAGCAGCCAAATTGTAACTCAATCACACATCTCTCTCTTCTTTTTCCTGCTCTTGTATTTTACAAGGGGGATTTAGGAGAGATGCTGTGTGTGTGGAAGAAGGGATGAGGTGTATGTAACGAGTTTTATAGCGTGACAGATTACCTGGGATCAGCACAGCCAAACTGAAGCTTTTCAGTGCTTCAGGACAAATGAACTTGCCAGCCATACTAGAGAGACTGGGGCTTGGCTGCTTGTGCCATGGGAAAGGGGAGGAGAAGGAGCTGGCAAGGGGTCTACCTGGGCTTGGTTTGCTGCTACCTGCAGCCTGGCTCGCCAGGGCTCTGGCATGGTGGACAGCTCCTTGCGTGGCTTGCAAGGCACCTGCTGCATTGTGTGTGTCAGCCCTCCTCACTGCACTTGATGCTGATGCTTTGCACCTTCTTCCCACCCTTTGCCATCAGTCCAAGAGCATTCCCTGGCCACTGGTGAGATGTCAGCTCCCAGTGCCACTGTGGTTCTCCCAACTCCTGTAGCCGTGCTGTGTAAGGTGTTACTCCACACTCCTGGAGAACAGCTTGTCTTGTGGTTCTTCTCTGACTACTGCCAGCACGGGCAGTGGTGGACCAGCACTTCCACAGTGACAGCTCCCTCTCCTTAGTGACCTTCTCTGCTTTAGCAGGTCTTAAAACATGTTTGGAAAGGACAAATGAGTAGTGGAACTGAATAAACTTGATGTATTCTCAGAGAGGGAGTTTCTGGTGTCTAGTCCAGAGAAATTTTTGCTGTGTGCATCTTTCTAATGGTGCTCTGGTTTGTGGGTTCCCTGATGCCCAGTAACGTGGCTGAAGTCCTTGACTCTCTCAGTGAGAGCACTGACTTCTTCCTCTTCCATGTTGCATAGAAACTTTGTTTTCATAAGAGTGACAGCAGACTGCTAAATGTGCTGGAAAAGGGACCAAACACCCAACAACTGTGAGTGAAGACAGAAGAGCCAAATCAATTCATGGAGGCAGGTACATGCATGCAGGGCTTGTCTCCCTTCCTTAGGGAAACGGGCTGAGCACCCAAGAAGGCTGTATTTAGTTCCTAGTTATTTTTTTTCTCCAGGGTGGAGCCCATCAGCACAGTTTTGGATTATCACAAGTGTCTGCCCTGCCGCTGGCTAGCGAGGATGAGAGAGCACTGCCCAAACCATGCCTGCTCTGTGCTGTGCCTGTTGGGTTGAGGTGCTGGTGGGATCTCCAGAGAGTAGGAGTGGTGCTCTGCTTGATTGAAGGACCCAGATTTTAGCATCTTATGGGCAACCTTTGCTGGCATCTTCTCAGACCTGACTCTTCATCAAGCCACTGCCTCAGCCTCTCCTTTTCTCCCCAGTGTCTCCATGCTCTGGCTGCTCTCCCCTTTGATAGCACTGGGGCAAGTTAATAAATAATTCCAGGGCTTCCCTGGTGTGGTGCAGACTTGCTGACACCCACCCTGGTCCTCTGCTGGTGACTGGCAGGTGATCCCACAGCCCACAGGTACCACAGCTGGGAGAGGTTGTTCCCTGCCTTGGGAACCAGGTGTAGGACTCTTGTGATGAGAGCAGTGTTTACGTGAGAGGGGAGGCTACAGGGTTTTCACAGTGGGATTTGGGAATGTACCCCCCACTCTGTTCCTCTTGAGTAGTTGGTCAGAAATGTTTATCAAGGGCTAGAAAGGAAGCGGGTGTGTATAATACCCCAGACCAAAAAGCCAGAAAAAATCTCACTGAAACCACAGGGTCAGCCTGGCAGATTTGCAGCATTAATTTACTGGTGGCTTAAACAAATAGAGGCAGATTTGCACTGCTACGTCCTCTTCTTCCATCCCATGCTGTGCTCCACAAGGAAGCTGGGGTAGGAGCCACCTTTGCTATCAGATTCCCAGAGTTCTGCCCAGGCATGGTGAGGCTGGATGGCCCTTCAGGTGGGTGCTTTCAGGTAGAAAGGATTTCTGATGACTGCGCTTTCCTTCCCCTCCCTCTGAAGGAAAAGGAGACTGAAGAGGCAGTCTCCTTCTCGTTGAGCTGCTGAGTTAATTGTCCCAGGCCACGCTCTCAGCCTGAGGTCCATGCAGGGAAATGCCGCTTAGCTCTGACCCCACTTCCTTTCTGGTGACGTTAATTCGCTTGACCCTGTGTTTGCTGATCTCACGTTCCCTTGCAGCTGACAGGTGGTGCGAGGGAGGCAGGCAGGAGGCTCAGGGAAGGCAGGGCATGTGGTCCCACCATCCTGCTGTTTGCTGAGCCTGCAGGAAATCAATGCTGTGCCCCAAAGCAGGAGCAGCAACTGATCCATGTGAGGGATCCGTTGTTCCAAGTTTAATTTCAAAATGGGAATCCTGATCCCAGATTCCCCTTTGCTGTACTGAAGAGCTGCATGGGGATATTATGTCTCCTGGGAATTCACGTTTGAGGCTCACCTCTGGGTCTAACATGGGCACAGGCAATGTTGGGTAGTCAGGAATCAACTCCATGTTTAACTCAAGTTTATGTTGGTACTTCTGAAAGCTTCCTCACTGGGGTCACTCTGTCTCTTTGGGATGACAAAACTTGGTCCCTCATGTGATGCTGTGGGAATGGATTGGTCATTATGGAGCTGGAGCAGAGAGCAGCCCTGCCGTCGCTTCCAGTGGGAAGAGCTGACAGCCCATGGCATCTCAGAGAGCTCCCCTGTGTGGGAGAGAGTTGGGTGGGTCAGCAGTGACCTCTCCAAGGTGACTTTGGCACCTGGGTATGGTGTCTATCCAACTCCAAGTCTTTGCTCAGATTCTGTCAGCAGCCCACTGTAATCTCCTTGAAACCCCCCAGAAAATGAGGTTTTGTTCCAAGGAGAAAAACTTGGACTGTCCAGCAGAAAAAGAGCAACATCTTTGTTCTCCTTTTTTCTTTAATTTCTTTCTCATCTTTTTAAATATAGCCCTTTCCTCCCTGGAAGGTACTGTCACTAAGCTCACTTTTACAGTTCTGAATCTCAAGAATCTGACAAACCTCAGTCGATTTTCCCAAACTTCTTGAACTGGTGTCAGGGCCATCTGCTCTCCAGGTCATTATAAGAATTTGCACCGTAAAGCTTTGCCATGTGTTCTCTGCAGATTACATACACCTTTGGCTGTGGTCTTGTTGTTGTTAGCTGCTCGTTATTGGTTGGTTTGAAAAGCTTTTCTTATAAATGCCCTGTGTCCCAACCACACGTGTTGTATCAGTGGTTTTATAATGACCCATTTGGAATTATTTAGCCAGGGAACCTTGCAGTTTTTCCTTTCAATGTGTCCTTATAAGATGCCCAACTTCTACAGTTAGTCTATGAATGTACCCACACTATTAGATCCACTTGTTTATAATAGCAACCAAATGTCTTCAAATATTCAAGCCTCCTTTTATTTTTTACAGCACTGGCAATAAGCCTTTACATGTTAACTCTTGGCCTCTCTGGGTAACCTCTTATTTAAAAGCAACTTAATTGACTTTACCAGGCCTGGGCTATTTTTCATTTCTTCCTAGAGGACTCATTACTGGAGATGGATGTTTATAAACTGGATCTGGATCCTTCTCTCTCTCTCTCTCTCTCTCTCACACACACACACACACACACACACACACACACACAAAAATCAACCTATTTTACCCCTTCTTGCTTGTTTACATTAGCAGGCCATAATCATATTCATGGCTTCACACAGTTTGGCTAAGATTTTTGTAGTGGTGACCCAGTGTAAAGAGAAAAAGGCAAATAGTTGACTAGCAAGTGCTGAAAGAAAAGAGAAAATGCTGAAACACTCAGGCTTTCAGGGATTTGCGTCGCAATGAAATGGTCAGGATTAGAATAGAGGTTTGATTCTCTGAAACACAAAGGTTAATTACTGGTACAGCTTTTGTGTGTGATGTAAAACAGGTGTAATGCAATGGTAAAATGGGTCCATTGTTGAGGGTTTTTTTTCTTCCTTCATTACCTTGGAAGTTGTGGCATTATAATTATTTAGGAAAAAGGAGTGAGACAACTTGAAGGAGATTTTAATCAGGCTACAGTCCTTGGCATAGCAGATCTTCAAAAGTTGTGCCTGATGACCTGCAAAAGCTTAAGACACAAGGGTTTTTTCTGTGTGAGACTGCTATGAAGGACACACACTTAAATCCAGAGCCTTGGATAATGCACCAGGTCCTCAGCCCAACTCGCTTCATGAGAGTTTTCCTGGTGCCATTGGATCCATCTTGATTTCCATCAGTGGAACATCTGGTGCTTTGTGGTCATGTCCCTGGCTCAGTTTAAATCCACAGACCTGTTCTGACAGAGGGGCTCTGAACACCCACTGCTTTAGTTCAGTGTCTGCGCTGTTCTGTAGCACGTGTGTAACCACTTGGGAAGCCCTTGTTGCTCTTGCTATACATTCATCTATACATCCTGAAATGCCTATTGAAGTTGAGAGAGGTGTAGAAGCCTATTATGCTGTATTCTTCATCCTCTTTTTTCCCTATTTCTGCTTTACACATGACCAATTAGCTTTTCAAATTTTTTTCCACGAGCTTCTGTCCGATTTTAAGTCCCCAGTCAGCAGGGAATTGTAATACCTTTCACCTTTCTCAGGCCAGCAGAGTTTTTGGGAGTACTTTCCTGCTTATTATTAAATTTGTCCCTTTCCTGGGTTACTTATTGCCAGGTTCTTGTTTGCCCCTCAGGAAGGAGCAGCAGGTCCCCACCAGCACCTTGTCACTGCTCTGGAGAATGAGCCAAGGGCTGGACAACACTTGTGGGATCAAGATATTTGATGAGGTCCTTCTTCTCTGCGTATGTCACCTCACAGACTCCTCATAGCTGAAGGGTGTTGTTTTCAAACGCTCTGCAAGATGCCTATGGCAGAGTTGAGAAGGAAAGGTGGGCAGTCAAGGTCCAAGGTTATCATATTTATCATATCTACATAACAGATCGATTTGATGACAAGTGACAGAACCCCAAAAGGTATGGGGGCTTCTCTGCCCTAGCTGTGTGCAGCAGCTGAGGAATCCCACCCTCAGAACTAAGGGTCTTTCTACCCTTTTCAGCACAAGCAGTTATTTTTGTTCTTTTTAAATTTCTCTGGGTGTTTTGGCAATTGCCCAGCAATAGGGTGCATGTACCCCATATCCCGCCTCTGTGTGTGAGCAAGGCTCCTGCTGTGGTCCCTGCTCTCCTGCCACCCCTTGCTGCAAACTTCAGGCTAACCTTCTAGCCTGTGCTCTCCCAGGGACCAATAATTTATTTTGACTGTTTTTTTGGATAAAACCACAACTGAAGAAGCTGGATTTTGAATAATCCTCCAGCCACCTTTCTCCAAATTGAATCCTCACAAATAATTTTGTTCTCTTTCTCTGTCCCTCCTTCCAGCTTTTCTCTGTCGTTTCTCCCTTCCTTTTTAATCCTCTCTGGTCTTTCATGAATTCACTGAACTGGGTAGCATCTGCCAATTTTATTAATGAGCTGTGTTAATCCATTTACGGGGTCATTAATGAAAATATTAAATAAGGCCAGACCTAACAAAAGATCCTTGGAGTACTCTGCAAGATACCTCCCACAAGTGTAATACTTGGCTTCCTGCCTTTCTGGCAGGTTTGAGTCCACAAAGCAATGTTCATATTATTATTATTATTATTGTTATTATTATTGGCACTAGGTGATAACTAGAAATCCTAGCCAAACCCCAGGTTTTTGCAGCAATAGGCATGGTGCACATATGCTCTGATTATTTATTAGAAAACAGCAGAATCTGAGTGTGATGGGGGTCCTGGTTTTGTCCAAGAGCTACATGAAGAAGAGGCAGTTACTGGTCCCAGGGTGGTTACAGTATGAAAAGAGGGACCTAAATGAAGGATGGGAAGGGTGACAGTGAGATCAAGGGCACTGCCAAAGGCTCTGCCCTCTGACAGCAGCCACGCAATAGCCCACATTGCCTCTCAGTCACAAAGCACTTGTCTCCATCTGCTTGACTTTACCTTCCCCATTAAAGTGTGCGAGCACTGGATGCCTCATGACCAGCTTTCAATGCCCCAAATTAGCATTTTTGTAAAGCATTAAAATCCAGTATCTTAATGGGGATGGAAAATAAAATAAATACAAAAACCAGTCCCTGTCTTCCAGGCTGCTGCTGCTGCTGCTGAACAGACAAGCTGAGTGCCTGACAGGAAACATAGCAGAGAGGATCAGGTTGATTTTAAGAATTCTAAGTAGATCCCAAATGAAGGGGTTGAAAAAGTGAGCACAGTGTACAGTAGATGGTAACACAAAGCCACAGGTAATCTGGCCAGAGAGCAGAAGGGGAATAGAGCAAAATGCCTGGTGAAAAAGATACTGGAGGATGCTTTTCTGCAATAAAAAGTGAATTTCCAGAATTACTTGCAGCACTGAAATACCCAGCTCCCAGTCAAAACCCACTGCTCAGGCTTTTAAGGTCTCAAGTTAATTAAGATCGGTGCCTGGATATGTAAAGTGTGTATGAGGTGTGTAAAGAGGTATTTTTGTGCACGCACCCACAGATGTTTACAGTGGATTATTTTCATATTAGCACATATATCAAGCCTCCCAGAGGGTGCAGGTTTGAGGCCTTCAGTTGCATTTTGGGAGACCTATCCTAGTGCACGTGTCTGTGCATGATACTTTCATATATTCTCCTTTCCAGGTGTGTTTTCCACAATGTATATGTGTACACCAGCCCCCTTTCATGACTGTACAGAGAAGACAAAGTCTTTTTGTTACTTTGCAGCTCGGTGTGAGCAGCTTTCAGGAGTCGCAGCCTTGCAGTGCTCTTTGCAGACCCAGAAGTCCAGGCAAAAAAACAAACAGAAAAGGTTAGGGGTTGGGGTGGTGGGGGAGAGGGAGAGGTTTCTATTGAAAAGAAGAAATTTCTGACCATGTTAGTTTTATTGGCCTGGAGGAACCCTATAGATTAACAACCAACAACTCCCCCCAACACACACACACGCTCCTTCACTGCCACCCACCCCCACTCCAACCCGGAGACCTTAAACAATCCGGTAGAAGGTGTGACTTCAAACTTGGTGGTAGGGATAAAGAGAAAGGAAGCCGGAATGTAAGCACTTGTGTGATGTGATTATTCCCAGAAATGCCTCGACATCTCCCCGTTGTCCCGGCGCGGCTGCCAGCGGTGCCGCGGAGCTCCGAGCTAAGGTGCTGACCGCCGACTGCAGAGACACTGTGATAGCTTATCGAGGAGAGGCACCGGGTCCCCTCGTAGTTACAAGCGGAAATAGGGCCGGGAGCCAACCGAGCTGAGCCCGCTGCCAGGGCCGCTGCGGCCACGGCACCCATGAGACCTCTGCCGAGCCCTTGCCTCCCGCCAAGGTAAAAAGGGTTCCCCTGGGTCCCCCGGGCTGCCCCTGCCTGGGGACCACCCTGCTCTGCAGGGCCACGCCTGGGCTTGGCACCCATGGTGGGGGACACGAGTGGGGGCAGCTGCGATGGGGGAAAAGCGTGGGGATACCCGAGCGGGTGGGCACGGGGGGCAGACGGTCTGACGTGCGTGGGGCGGACCCGATGGGGCGGACCCTGTGGTAAAGGGGGTGTTGGGCACCCACCCGTGGGTGCGGAAGATTTGGGGTGGATGGGCTGGGGCTGAGAGCGTTTGACTGCTGCCTCTGGGCTCGCTGTCTTTCAGGTGTCTGTACNTGAGCCGCCGGTGGGCCCCCGCCCCCCCCCCCCCGATTGTAGATGGCATAAAGCTTTGGCGTTTGATTTTCATTTTTTTAAAATATTGTTTATTTATTATTTTTTGTGTGATTTGTTTCCTAAGGCGCTGGTTGGCACTGTGCATTAGAAGCCTGGCACGGAATATGAGGGACTGGCTCTTCCCCGCCCGTGGGCTGCGAGGGATGGGGCGAGGGAGGAGATGCAGCCGCGGGTGCGGAGGGACAGCTCTCCCGTTCATCCTTCGTGGGTGACGAGGCTTAGGGAGCCGGGGGGACACGCGTGGGTTTGGAGAGCTGCTCCCGAGCAGCTCCCGGCCTTTTCGGGGCTCTCCCCTGCGTCGCCACCGCCGATGTCCAAGAAGTAGCTCAGTACAAATATACGGATTTCTTTCCGATTTCCTCCTGTTTCCCACCACGAAAATAACGAAAACCACAGAATCGTGTAAACTGCGGCCCGGGCGCTCCGTGCTCCCTGTGGCCATCGAGTGACAAAAAAATGCCCTGAACGGTGTGAGGATGCTGGGAATGAGCGAGGTCCCAGCGTGGCCTCGACGGCAGCGCGTCCGCAGCCCCCAGAAACAATCGGGGACACGGGGATGGATAAAGTATTTAGGTTGGTTTCGGTTGGGGCTTTTTTCCCCTCATTTTATTAAATATTATCCGTCAGGAAAAACACATTTCGATCCTTTTCTCGTTGCCCGAGAACTCGAAGGTACCTCCCCGCCGGTTCCCATATTGGCAAAATTTAAAAGCGGGGGTAGGGATGAGGTAAATCGTTACACGGGGAAAATGATGTCTTTGAACTGGGGTGATTTGGAGTAAAACGGTGACTGGAGAATTAACATCGAGCTTCTAAAGCGATGGCAACGACTCTGTCACGTCGGGGGGAGTTGTGGCTGGTTTTATTATGGGGTTTCAAATACGCCTAAAATTCAACTTCTCGCTTATATTCCTCAGTGTCAGAATAAAATGAATTCGGGATCCTAAGTAGTGTTCGCTTCTAGACACAACCAAATTAACCAAATATTTGGCCATTCAAGAGCCCCATTCTGCACTCGGTTTCAGGGCTTGGGCTGCTGCCGTGGGAAACCCGTGGGTAAAGGCGTCTCTGCGAAATTTCATTTCTCCTGCCTGATCCCGCTGTAGGTGCTTGTACCTGAGCAAATTCCTGGCTGCCGTTGCTGTCCGCTCCAAGAAAATATATTTTCCCGGAGCCCAGAAAAATTTTCTCCATCCTTCTCTGTGCGAGGCTGCTCCATCCTCCAGAAACCTTGGCGAATTTCTCCGGGTAATCTTAATATTCGCCACGAAGCCGAATGAATGAACCGGCCCATTCATCTTTCGGCTTTAAAGGTTGTTTCAAAGCTTTGATTTGAGCTCAGTGTGGTTGGGAGGGGGGTCCCCGCACCCTTTTGAAAAACCAGGGAGGAAATCAAATGAAACATCTTCCCTGGGAGATGGAGAAAGTCCTGCGAAAACTCTCCAGACACTCTCCCCCGCCCGGGAGCTCTCCCTGGCCAAAGGCAACGCCGCGTTTGCTCCAGCAAGTGCATTGCGAGAGCTCCAGGAGCGGAAAATTCGTGATTTAAATTATGGAGAAAAGAAAAGAGTTTTTTTAATGTGTGGGAAACAGAGGATTCGCCTCATTTTCCAAAGGGGAGCAAAGAAAAAAAAAGANACACACACACACGCTCCTTCACTGCCACCCACCCCCACTCCAACCCGGAGACCTTAAACAATCCGGTAGAAGGTGTGACTTCAAACTTGGTGGTAGGGATAAAGAGAAAGGAAGCCGGAATGTAAGCACTTGTGTGATGTGATTATTCCCAGAAATGCCTCGACATCTCCCCGTTGTCCCGGCGCGGCTGCCAGCGGTGCCGCGGAGCTCCGAGCTAAGGTGCTGACCGCCGACTGCAGAGACACTGTGATACCTTATCGAGGAGAGGCACCGGGTCCCCTCGTAGTTACAAGCGGAAATAGGGCCGGGAGCCAACCGAGCTGAGCCCGCTGCCAGGGCCGCTGCGGCCACGGCACCCATGAGACCTCTGCCGAGCCCGTGCCTCCCGCCAAGGTAAAAAGGGTTCCCCTGGGTCCCCCGGGCTGCCCCTGCCTGGGGACCACCCTGCTCTGCAGGGCCACGCCTGGGCTTGGCACCCATGGTGGGGGACACGAGTGGGGGCAGCTGCGATGGGGGAAAAGCGTGGGGATACCCGAGCGGGTGGGCACGGGGGGCAGACGGTCTGACGTGCGTGGGGCGGACCCGATGGGGCGGACCCTGTGGTAAAGGGGGTGTTGGGCACCCACCCGTGGGTGCGGAAGATTTGGGGTGGATGGGCTGGGGCTGAGAGCGTTTGACTGCTGCCTCTGGGCTCGCTGTCTTTCAGGTGTCTGTACCCGGCAGAGGAGTATATTTGGAGGGAGGTTTCGGGGTAGGTCAGGGGTTGTCTGTGCCCCTGTCAGGTTTTGGTTATGAATGTGCCTAAAGATGCTCTTGTAAAACTTGCCTGGTCACTTCTCTAAGGGTTGGACTCAATGATGCCAGTGGGTCACTTCCAGCTCAGCATATTCTGTGATTCTCAAATGCTTTGCTATTAATTTATTCACCTCAAGTGATGCCCGGATCTGCAGCTCCAGTCCCATATGTCAGGAGAGAAAAACAATACCCTTATTCTCTCTCATATTTTTTTATATTATTATTTAAATTATTTCATTTACAGTGGAAGTGGGAGAGGGCTAATGTAGAACAGGTGTTTTCATTTCAAGTTATTCTTTGAAAGGCAAATCTCGCCATTTGGACCCCGTATTCACCCGTGGTTGGTAAAGAAATTAATAATAGGAATTGTTTAGGAATTCATCAAAGAAAAGCCCACCCCCTTCCCCACCTCCCCTTCTCTGAGCCGCTGGTGGGATCCAGC
>VWZF01003908.1:412403-433462 GCA_013396755.1 Sclerurus mexicanus | reverse complement strand
CCCGACTTGTGGTCAAAATAAATTCAGGGCAAGATTCATCGGGATTTTGCATCGTAAACACGCTGCCAGGCTTGGCTTCTCCCGTGCTCCTCTTTCCGATACCTGGTTCCCTGGGGTGCCCCGGGATGGGCACCAGCTTCGGCCTGGGCGCTCCCAGCCCCCGGTGGGTGGGGAGTTTTTCTCCTCTTCCAGGTCCTGACAGGCAGAGACAGAAGGGATTAATCTCTCGCAGGTAGGGAGAGCTGGGGCGCTCGGGATCCCGGCAGATCTCCCATCCTTCGGTCCTCGCTTTTCACCTTCTGCTTTTTAGCCTTCCAGCCCCAAAAATCGAGTGACACTTCCCACTTGGGGAGCGCAGCCCAGTCCAATTTTCTTCTCTTTTTCACTACTTTTTTTTTTTTTTTTAAATTTTTATTCTCCCTGATGCTGAAGAACCCGAGATCCTTTGGTAAAGTCATGTCTTTATAGGGGAAATATATATATTCCTTTATATGGGCTATAAAGCTGCACTGGGGAAGCAAGAGTGGCCAGTGTGTGTTGCGGTCCTCGTTCATATGTGCTCGTGACTCACCGTGACAAGGACAGGACACGAGCGTGGGGGACACACACAGGTTTGAAGGGTGTCAGGAGTCCGGGCAAGATGCACTGGGGAATTGTGGAAGGGTTAATGCTGAATTTCCTGGCTCTGGCGAGCCGGTCTCTCCATCATCTTTACGCGCACACACATATATGTGAACAGATGACTTGGCACCAGCGAAAAACACTTAAAATAATGCCTCTGCCTCTGGCCAGGCCTGTGTAAATATCTCGCTCTCCCACATGCCCGCCTAGCTTTTCCTGATGCTGCGTTACTTGATCACAAATACATAATTTGCACGAGTGTGTGTATACACAGAGCCGCTTTGATCTCGGCGCAGAAATGCCCCCCTCGCCTTCTCGGAGGGGCTGCAGGCCCGAGAACAAAAGCGGAGAATAAAAATGGNGCTTGGGGGGGGGGGGGGGGGGGGAGAAGAGAGACTTTATTGAACATATAAATTTAAACTTAGTTACCGCTAACAGTTGCCTTATAAAAGGGGTCCATATAACCCACATCATTTTTTTTTTCCTGGAGTCCCCAGGCGCGTTTCTCAGCGCACCCGATCTCTTGGCAGCACCAGCCTGCGAGGAGCGGTGCTGGCTGCGGGCTTTCGCAGGGGGAGATGTTTATTTTTCAGTCATTGTTGGCTCCCTCCCCTGGATTATTTTACTGCTGCAGATTTAAGCCCTTCTACTTATTTCTTGATTCTCTGGCAGTGCTTTCTGCGAGCGCTCCCAGCTCTGCGCTTTCTCCCTTCGCTGTGTCTCGGGGTGGTGAAATTACAGGGTATGAGGGAAATGTGTAAATTATAGGGTTTATTAAAATGCAGGCGAGCGCGGCTCTCTAGGCGAAACAGATGCAGGATGGCTTGAAGTCAGCCGGCCTGACAAACTGCAGAGCAGGGAATCATTAGAGGGACATTTCCCGCAGGGAGAGAGGAAGCGGCCCCAGGGTGGGGAGGTGGAGGCTCTCCCTCCAGGAGCCCCCTAAAAGCAGGACAGATTCCTCCTGGGTAGCACGCAGGAGGTTGGTCCCAGTAAGCTGGATGAAGCCTCTGAGTGTTCAGCCCCTAAAAGCTGCATCCCCTCTCTCCCAGTCCCCGGGCGGTCCGAGGGTCTTCCCCCCTCCTCTCCCCACGCGGCCACAGACCCGGCCTCAAAGGCGATGATTTATTTAGGCTAAAGTGTAATTCTCAGTTTATAGTTTGGCTTCTCCGATATTAACCTCAACTGCTTTTATGTGAATCTTAAGGATGATGAAGGGACTTTCTGTGGCAGGAGAAAGCTCTCAGAAGGACCTTGAGGTTTGGACACTGAAACTCGCTTTTCCCTCTTTCCCTCTCTGCAGGGAAGATCGCTCTGGCAAAAAACCGGGGTTGTGATGTAAATGTAGAGTGGGGAGGGGAGAAAAGAGTGCTGTGCCGTCAGCACATCCTGCAGCAGGGGCTCATCCTGGGACACGGAGGTTGAGTAAAGCAGGTTTAGATGGCACCAGGAGCCTGCAGGCTCATGGCAGGAGCCTCTCCGACTTTCCCTGAGGTCAGGTGGAGGTTGGGACGGGTGTCTTCATGGCAGGACTGAGATACACTGCTGTATCCTCAGGAGCTGTCGTCACTCTGCAAGAAGACAGACAAATATCCAGTGGTCCTTTCTCCTCTCACTGCAGGACCTGTGGGCTGGCCCATGCTCATGCCATCACCCTTTTACCCATTCTTCTTGTCCACCAACCCACAATTTAATGGGGAAGGTTGTCTTCAAGACAACTTCTTGTCCACAGGTGGTCTCACACCCCATCTCCTTCTATACTGGTGGCTGTGATGTCCTTGTAGAAGTGTTTGCTTTCCCGGAACGATGTCAGGAAAGCTGGCAATGCTGTTTTAGCCCCCTCAATTCAGTTCAGAATATGACAGTCAGGAAACACGACTCAGCCTACTGTGATGTCCTCTGTGGATCTCAAGTGGTCAAATATAATTAGTTTGAGCATTGTGTGACACTTACAGTTCCTCTGAGAGCTTTATCAGCCTTGATGTTCTGCAAGAAGCCTTCAAGCTGCAGAAAATCCTACAAAATCACGTGTGGGAAGACCTTGCAACTCTTAGTCCTGTGTGTCGCCATAAAAGATCCTGTAAAGCAAATTCAGGGGATGTTCTCTCCTATCCATCAAAATAACATGACTGAGCCTTTTCTCACTGCTCTTGTTTCAACACCTCGTGGAGCTGATGAAGTCTTTATTTATTCATGTATTTTCTGTTTATTTTGGAGCGTGTCAGACCTTGGAAGAGAAGCAAAAAGTAGACAGAAAGGTTAACAAAGGAAAGTGTTATTTACTAATCCCTTCGCAGACTCCATTTGAGGTAACTAAAGCACGGTCATAAAAAGAGTAATTAAGAAGGGTATTGAAGTATTTATTCAATTCTTGTCTTCAGGAGCCCAGTCTGGGGATCTCACCCAGCCTGTTATTTTTGCCTCAATGTGGCCATCATTCCCTCCTGCCCCTTGGGCTGTGAGATGGGATGGAAGGCTGCCCACATCTCCCTCCACAGTAAAACCAATCCTTTCTTGGTTTTACAGTGTTTGTTGTCAGTCTTAGCTCCTCAATTTATGGCCTGAAAACTCATCTGTAATCTCATTTGTCATTCTTTTTTTTTTTGTTGGTTTGCTTGTTTTGTTTCTAGCTACTACATTAATTTAAGAGGAACACATGGAACGGGAAACGCTCCCTCACAGCTTTGGGACAAGTCCTGTGTGAGTGGAAGAGGAGACAGGTCTGGGTAGTAGAGACTGAAAGAGCAGCTGGATTCTGAATAATAATGAAGTGGAAGATCTCAGGCTGAATAGTGGGAAAGGGAAAAGAGGGCACGTCAGCAGGGAACAGGAGGAGAAACCCTCCTCGATGAACTCCACTGTTCCTCTAGGGAAGTCCCTGCTCTAGACAGATGCAGGAATTGGTGAGACATTTGTTCTCTCATTCAGTGGAGTTTTGTAGCTAAAATGCTTTTGAAAGACAAACAGATTTGCAAATAAAGGACTGTCAAAATCAGCTCTTCAGTTCAGATTTCTCTCCTCTTTGAAACAGGAATGGGAGTCAAAAGATGCTGGTTGCTGAATGGAAAAGTGCCTAATGTGATGTGGGGAGAGTTTATGCACTCAACAGTTGTATTCTCAGTGCAAAGAGGGGGCTTTTGTGCTGCTTGATATTTCAGCAAAAGCTGAAGAGGAAATGAAGCAAACCCGTCTGCATTTCCAGAGGGAATTCTGCAGTGTGCAGGCTGGAAATATCTCCCTCTCTTCCCTTGGACTTTGTGCCTATTTTTATGTTACCTTAAATCATGATCCTGCGTTCTTGGACTGCTACTTCTGGGGTGCTACTCCTTTCTCAAAATAGAAGAAAAATTCTATTACTAATAGTATTTTCTTTCTACTTTTGACTATGAGCTTCTTTTTTTTATAGTGATTCTTTTTTTGTTAGCCAATGAGGTCACATTTTCTCTTTTGCTGAGGGGAAGGAGACCTTTGCATAAATGTCTATACTCTGCCTCTGTGCTTATCTCAACTGTACATAATTCTTCCAGTGCTCTACTGATTTCTCAGAGACACACACGATATGGTGAGTGCAAAACTCATTCCTCAGTGCAGAGGACCAGGGCGGTGGGTTCATGTGTTTGGAAACATCAGGACAGCTGGCCAGGCAGTAGCTATCAAGTGTGAGGGTGATTAACTGAGCGGAGGCCTCTACTCTGGAGCAGCAGAAGTACCAGGTTATGAAGATGGAAGAAGACAAGTGTCAAGTGTTGGCTCTCAGCTGCACATGGAGCTCGTGTTATTCCATGATCTAATGCCCAGGCCAGTCACCCCCTTGTACTCAGCTTAGGTGTCCCCCAACTAATGAACTAAACAAAGCAAAGGTGTCAGATGAAGTTTCTGGTTAAAATTGTCCTGCCAGAGCTTTGGCTGTGCTTGTAGGGAATGTTTCTCATTGATGTAGCCGTCGAGAAAGGAGTGCAAAAGGCAGGTTGTGTGCAGGAGGCTGTGATAAAACAGTCATTATTCAGTGGGAGGGAGATCCTGCCTTGCTACCGAGCAGGTCTGAGCTGCTGCTGAGGGAGTCAAGTAGCTTGGATGGTTGCCTGTGCTCTCTTCTTCCCTGGGCTGCTTCCCTTCTGCTACAGATGGATCCCTCAGGCTCTGACTGTTTGCACTCCTGTGCCAGCCTTGCCCATCCATATCACGTTCCAGAAGAAGAAAAAGGTCACGGAACTCACTGATGGTTTCTCTCTTCTGTCGTCTGCCTTTGAAGTCGCTGCATTGTGATCATCAAGTTCACTTTTGCTGCAATGGTTTGTGGGTTCAAAGCGTCTCAGCTGCAGATCTGTTGTCAAAATTTTTTTGCCTCCGTGGGACAGAGACAGTTGGTTCCTGCCTGGAGAGTTCTTGCCAAGCTGTGTCTCTTGACTTGGAAGAATGTGAGATTTGCTATCTCAGAGCAAAAGCAACATGACCACTGACATGAGCACCAGGGATGAGTTCTGTGTTTCCAAGTGTAGATATGCCATTATGGGAATACACCACATTCTTTATTCCTAAAAATGTCTCAGTCTATTGTAATGATCCTTCTCCCTGTGGAAATGAGCAATGCATCTCTCTCCTGTCTACCCCTGTGCCTTCAGTTCCTCTTACAGCCACTTGGGACTTGACATCTATTTTATATACAAAGACAGAAAAGACTTAAGGATTTTGTTGTGTGATACACGAAGGACACATTGAGAATTCCCAGCCAAGACTCAGTGGAGGTGCAAATGAAGCCAAACTGAAGCAGGCTCTTTGGGGGGAGGGATTGCTGCCGGTGGGATATCAGTGACAGTGGTACTGGCTTTTCCATTTGAAAGGAAGAGCAAGGATGTGGGAAAGGAAAAGGTGTACTAGCCCACTGTGGGAGAGCAGAGGCTGAAAGGAGGCCCCAGCATGAATTCTTCCCTTCCCACTAACTCAGAGGGTTTTCTCTATTCTGTACAGAACGTGATACTCTCTTAGGAGTGACCCTGCTGACCTCCCGCCTCCTGATAGGATGGCGAGTAAGTGAGTGCAAAATAAATGGCACCAAATAGACCTTTTCAAAGTGAACGAGGGAAATAAATCAGGTTATTCTGGTGCAGCATTGACAGCATGTCAAAACAACTCCCCAAAGCGTGAAACTTGGCTGGGGAATGGTAATTCCACTGCCATGATACTTATATGCCAGATGTATGGCTTATCATCATGTCTGTCTGTCTGTCTACCTGTCTGCCTACCTGCTGTTACTGCAGGATCCATTCTTTAAGCACACATAAACTATTTATGATCTTATCTCCAGTTCTGGAGAGGGAGGTGGGATCTAAATGTGTGAGGATTACCTAGGGAGGAAAGTCTGCTAGACTGTAATAGTTGGTGACTCAATGTAGCAAAATTATCTGCTAGTTAATGCCATATTAGATTGATGGTTATGTTTTACTTATGTTTTACTTACTACAGAAGCCCCGTTGTCTTGCTGAGACCCATCGATGCTAAGGCAGGTGGGCGATAGCAAACCCTGATGGGTGCTGCACACTCAGGCTGGCACTCAAGGCTTGTATTATCCAGACCACCTTTCCAGCTCTCTAAAAAATGGTGACAAACAGATCTAGAGCTTTTCCTGCCAGAAAAATGCATTGCACGGTATTCTGCTGAGACCAAGCCTTCACGGTGCACACAGAAAATCACCGCTCGGTAATTCCACCAGGAAACGGAGAAACGAAATCCAAACACGATGAACCACTCCAGAGCCCTCAGCATTGATCTGTGCTGATCAGTAAGAGCTGATGAACGAGGTGAAACACATCAGGCCAGAGAGCTCCACGCCCTCTCCTATGTGGTTCTCCAGACACACATTGCTGAACTTGCTGTGTACAGGAGTCTTTGAGAGGGAACGCATTTGTGGATTTCATGCCTGTGAGCTTCATGGTTACCCCAGCATGAGCAGAATAAAGGAGGCTTAGAAATGCTGATGAAGTTAGTTAGTATATTGGAACATTCCTGTAGATTTCTCTAAGTCCAGAAAAACTGTAGAAAATTATACTCCCCAGTAATTTCCAGGGCTGAAGTCTGAGCTCACTTCCAGTAGTGCAGCTGCTGTAAATTTATACTAATTAGCAGTCATCTGAGTAATTTGGGGAGTAGTTAATGTTTTGGCATTTGTGTGCTTGTTTGTTTTTCTTTTCAGAGGATTAGGAGGAAATATATCTGTGCTGCACATTGGATCTCGTAGCAGGAGGGGGTGTTTCTGCTGCCTGTTTGGGACCAGATTTCCCGGCTGTACAGAGCCTGTTGGCAGAAGCGGAGCTCAGGACATGGCCAAGGACTGCAGCACACAGCCCCCTTTGATCCCAAGCAAGCCCTATGGCTTAGCACCGGCAACCCTGTCCATCAGGAATCTTGTGTTTCTGGAGGTGATCCTGAAGCTTTGCCTTCTCCAGGTGGGGAATTGTAGGGGTCTGAAGGAGAATGATGTTCTTCAAACAAAATTGCTGCTGTCAGTGAGAGATGGATGAGACAAGAGCTTGGATCAGCTCTGGGAGGATGCCTCATCCATAAAGTATCCCTGATCCACACATGTTGGTTTTGCCTAGGCTGAAATTTAGTGATTTAGGACTGAGTTGCTATGCAGGATGTCTCTTATCTCTGTTACCTTCTGCTCTTGAAAACGGGCAAGGCAACGGCAGCTTCTGCCCTACTCTCTGCATGGAGATCTTAATAATATAACCAGAGGTGAAGCACACACCTAATTATGCACCCCTGGGTCACAGAGCTGCATCATGCTGCAACACTTCATGCCTTTTTTGCTTTCAAAAGTCCAGTACTGAACCTGGATGGATCTGTCCTGGTCACCTATCAGATCCAGTTCAGGTCATACTCACACTGCTGAGCTCATCACACATATTCATCAGGACCGAGAGAACTGAAACTTATACTCTGCTTAAGGTTGATGTCACAGCTCACTGTTACCAGTGGGTGGGTGGGGGCAAGTCACCCCCACTGTTTCAGGACAGGTAAAACACCTTTCTTCTGACTTAAGATGAAGAGTAACCAGTGTGGTCTAAGGGTCTGATGGAGAGGGAGTGAAGAGGGAAGGGTCCCAAGCAATCAATCAGTAGCCAGACAGGAGCAGAGCCCAGGTTTCATACTTTCCCAGTCCCAGGGCTTCCACCTTGTTTATTATCCTAATATCCCCAATCCCTTAGTGTTATAAGCATCACACTTCAAATAAAGAGCAAGGGGAGATGTCACACATGACTATGCTGGGGGTGTAATTGCCTTGTGGTTGGATGTCGGAGCCCTGCTACTGGAAGATAAGGGAGGGGTGACAAAACACGAGAAGGGACCACCTGCCTCATGGAGTGCAGGCACTCACAATTACAGGTGACCATGTAACAGCAGCTTAATCCAGAGGGGTCCCCAGAACATCCACCGCATGCGCTGCAGGCTGTAAAACACTTCCCAACACCCTATAACAAATTTAAGAGCGTTAGTACAAAAGACCAAAAGCCACAAAAACTTGAACACGCAGGAGAGATCAAGGGCATTGCCAGTGTCCCGGGTCCCAGCAGTAGCAGGGAAATTGTTAGGTGAAAATGTCCAGATGATCTTAGGAAGTGGACCACGGCCCACCCTACAGAGGAAAGCAAGAAAACCCCACCAGTCCCTGCCAAATCTGACCCGAGGGGAAATTCTTTCCTGAATACAGGCCAAAACCCAAAGTAATTGCACATGTACTCTTTAAAAATGGATTTTATTTAGGAGAAACACATTGTCATCATCATCCAGTAAACTGTGCCAAATGTGTGCTGAGGACTTCCTATAGAAGGAGAAATGGAAGAGCCGTCGTGTTTTGCAGGAATGCTGGGATGAGTGAGGTACCTCCATCCCACCACAACCTGACTGGTGCAAGACAGAGGGTCCTCTGTAGATAACCCAGATTTCTTGGGAAATGAGGTATTACTTAGCTGGAGCTGCTTCTTTTTTTCCTTGCCATAGTCTCCACGCAGTTGTGGTGTTTCGGATTGACGGCTGATAATCAAGGTCAGTCTTCTGAAAGCAAGACAAAGTTTTGTGGGGGGGGGTTGTTCAAGGTCTTGGCCTGAGGAACCTTGCTTAGGGTTGGTACATCCATCGTGGCTGGTTTAGCATAAAGCAGCTACTCTCTGCCTCCAGTGAAATTCTCTCTGATGCACAGGGCTTGTAAAAGTCCTAAGTACCACTTAAATGCGAGTAATGATAGTGAAGGACTTGTTCTCAAGGCAAATTTGCTTCTGTTTCCTGCAGTCCCAACCCCATTTCTCTCTTTTCCATCTCCGCTGCCTTTGATTCCACTTTCTGTTCTCAGTTAAGGCAGCAATGGCAGTCAGAGCTATCTCAGGCTGCAGTTTAACTGTGCCTGTAGAAGCAGATGGATTTTAGAGCATTTGCCAGGAACACTTACCCAAATTAGAGGTCTGCTGAGCTTCCAGCCTTACTAATGCAGCCAGCTCTCTGCTCTGGATAGAATTACGAGAGGGACTGTGAGGGAATGAGTAGAGGTTGTTTTGTTCTCTTACCCTCCTTTTGCAAAGCTTTGTGATGCTGAAGTTCCTTGTTTCTGTATAGGATGAGCCCACCATGAGATCTCAAAGCAGTTGCCCTATCCTAGACCTTAGAACTAAATAATGGTATCATGAAAGACATCAAACCACTCTGTCATTTGACAGATAGGTCCACAATTTCTCAAAAAAGTGGTTCAAAATCACACAGAGATTTTGGACTTCTTTTGCTCTTGGCCACTGTCTGAGATCCAGAGGTACTGCCTTTGCTGGGTGGGGGCAATCAGGGTTCAAATGACTATATCTCCCTGGGATACTGGTCTGGGACACTCTGCAAGTGTGGGATGGGCTGCTGGCCCTGACACATACAATAAGGACAGTTATGTACTAGGGATTGCACAGACATCACCGATCTGGTTTGGAATCTACAGACCAGGATGGACAACAGCTCTTACCCCCAAAACAGGTTCCAAAAACCCGTCAGAAATGTAGGTTTTCACATGCCACTCAAATGTAAGTGGACACTAAACTCTCTTGATCTTGTCTCATGATTGTGTCATGACAATGGTGATGCATGAAACTGGAATTTCCAGCTCCATGGGTGTCACCATGGGATAGCAATTTGAGGCAGAAGGATCCTGAGGAACTTCCTTAGAAAGAGGTCTTAGTCCCGCAGCTGTCGTGTTTGTCATGGGTGGATCTGTCCCCCCTCCTCCATCCCAATGACTTTGGACTCTGTTCTGACTGGGCTGAGGAACCTCTCAGGCCCCAGCACATGGTTCACAGGCAGCCAGGACAGTGGCTGCTCTTTGGAATCCAGCAGTGTTGCTGCTCCACTGAAACCTGGTGGCAGGAAAGCTTTGGCAGAGGGAGGGCTGTGAGCAGCACGGTGTTTCCAGCATGCCTGGCTGACCTACAGTGATCATCCAAGGCAAGGAAAGTGGTTCAAGCATCTGCAACTTCACAGTTCTTTCTGGCCCAGAATCCACTCTGGGTGGACATCCAGAGCTAGCCCCGCTCTGAGTCCACTCTCAGGACTTTCTGTCTGATTTTTGACCATGCTGAGCTTTCTGACAGCTTGGTTTTGATGGGAGCTTTGCTGCAGGCTCCCTTCTCATGCCTGGAGAAAGCCAGAAGGAGTGTGGTCTATGCAAAAGCTGGGTGCCAGCCCCTCCCAGCCAGCAGATCCCTGCCAAGCTCCCATCCGTGTTTCCCACATGAACTCTTGCTCATGCAGTCATTGCAGAAAATACAATGAGATACAATGACAGGTAACCTGTTAGAGTTGAAGAGCAAAGTGTTGCTTAGAGAGTGTTGGCATCTATTTTTTTTAATAGAGTAATTTCATTTATATATATATTTGGAAAGAGCAGGTTAAAAGCAAATGTTAAGCTAAAGTGTGCATACACGAAATAAATATAGCGTGTATTGGACTAGGTGGGGAGAAGAAGGAGGTTACACTATTTCCATTAAAACTTACATTTAAATGGAACATGAGCTTGAATCTTTGACAGGACCGTGTACCTGCCTTTCAGAGCCTGTTCCTGCAGAGCCAGGGTGGCACAGCTTTCCCTGCTGATGATCCCCTGCTGATTTTTGTGCCCTGTTTGAGAGTGGAAAAAGTTTGCTGAAAAGAGGGAGCATGGGATCTGAAGGTGTTGTATTAAAGTCAGATCCTACAGACTTCCCTCGTGGAGATTTGGACTGAGAATTAATTGATGTGCACTTCTTGGTTCTTTTCTGTGAGGGGAAAAGAATATTAAAGGATGCGCTCAAGTGCCCCTCCTGTTTCTGAAGATGCCCTGGGGCATTTGTCTGGACTTTTATAAAGCTCAGTTCCTCCGTGTTTCAGCACCTGCTGAGCCTCAAGGCCAGGTCTGGAACACATTTGCCGGGATGTGGGTCCCAAATCCCCATGGTGGGACTAGGACTTGGCCTTGCCCCACACTGCTTGGCTGTAGGGCGTCCAATGGGATGGGATGCTGTTCCTTCCAGACCCACTCAAGACAAATCACACCAAAAAAGTAATGGAAAGCCAAAAGGCATGAACACAAGGGGGAAAAAAAACCCCAAAGAAACAATAGAAAAATCATTGATCCTCCCAAAAAGCCTCCAAAACCCTACCTCCCATCCTCTTCTCCATGGTTTTCAGTGGATGGTTTAAAGTGGTGAGATCTGTTTTCACTCAATGGAGTGGGGCCATCCTGACGGTGTTGCCGTAGTGAGTCAGAGCCTGGTCCATCCCAGGGGGGTGAGGTGGCTGTAACCCCAACCCAGAGGGCTGGGCTGAGCTGGGCAGAGCCCTCAGCAGGCATTTAATAACCCGGGGGAAGGTTCATGCTTCTCTGGCCAGAACAGGCCTCGCTGCGCACCGAGCCTGAGCCAGTTGTAGGGGTCAAGCTAATGCTGACACTGGGGCCTTTGATTGTGTTTGATTCATGTGCCTACACCACTGGTAGGTCATATGGGCCGTTAATCCCAGAGTCCCTTCCCCCTCCACAGGGGAAAAAAAAAAAAGAAAATGAGAAATAAGTTTAGTGGGAGACTTCATGGCTCCCTCAAGAGTTGCAATGCCAGCTGACTGCAAGGTCTGAATGTTCAGAAATGCATTTCCTCCTCATTTCGTTTTTTTTTTTTTTTTTGAGGGGTAGCCTGCTGCATTGGATGGAAAAAAATTCTCAGCTGATGTGTGGAGCAGAGCTGGGTCTGGTGGTGAGGTGGGCATAGTGTGTTTCAGGGAGAACAGGGCTGCTTAGGAAGCTGTGGGAGAAAGAGGGTCACTCTGCTTTGCTGGTTGTATTTAATCCCAGGGATTAAATTTCCATCTAATCTTGGCAGCTGGAAGGTCGAAGGAGGCAAGGTTGGTGCATAAGTGTGCACCTCCACTCACTGTCTATCCAGAGCTTTTGTCTGGTTGAATGGGCATTTGTATGCGATGGGGAGTTTTTTCCGGCAGATAAAATGCATTTGGTGTCCATAAAAGACTTAATAAAGAGATTATGGGTGTGTTCAGCCACCACACGGAGGGCGCTCAGTGGGACTGGGCTGCAGGGACAAGCCACCCTCGATGGGCAATCCCTGAGGGAATAATTCCTGTGCGGGAGATGGGGCTCTGCTCTTGTTTGGGATGAAGGGCTTCTCTGGCTTCCTGAGCTTGTGCGGGTGAGTGGGAGTGAGAAAAAGGCATCGTTGTGGATTTTGGGACAAGAAAAGGCCGGGAAGTAGCAGCCGAGGGGGTCCCGGGGCCGCGACACCCCCTTTGGAGGCTGAAAATAGCGTCTGCCGGGCCTTGGGCTGGGGAGGCTGCTGTGGGCAAATGACCAATTAGGGAAACTTTGTCAGATTCGGGAAAGCGGAGATAAGTCTCTTTTATCAGCCTATAAAAATACCACTTTCACTTATCTGGAGCTACCTACGCCGCCCAGCTGCGGGAGCCGGGAGAGGGGAGCGGAGCCGCTCCGCAGACAGAGGAGGAGTTTCGGATGGGCTTGACAGCCGGAGAGGCTTTGGAAAACCATTTTCTGCCGAAAAACGAGGCCTCTCCCCTCTCCACTCTTCCCACTAGGTCTCCTGGCCGTAGCCTGCCCAGGATGGGGAAACCTTCTACCCGCTCCTTCCCCAAATTTTCCCTTATCCCGTTATTTCCCCCCCGCTTTTCCCCAGCATGATGCCACAGGGGGGTTCGGCCAGGCGGCAGAGAAGCTGAAGAGTTATTAGGGCCGTGCAGAGTGGGTAAGGGGCACCCACGGGCACGGATGGGTGCTGTACCCACGGATGTGCCAGCACGAACCCACAGGCTGCGGACAAATGCGAGCGGGCAGAAGTTGGCTTTATGCCCACTTGCCCACGAATCATCCCATATTTACATGGAAATAATCAGATCCACGCAGCCATCCTCAGTCCGAGGCCCGCTGGTGGGTCTGGGTGTTTTCTGGGCACCCAAAATCGCATTCTGCACCTCTGCCTCTGCATCTGAAGGCATCTCGGTCTGAATACCCACACGCAACCAGAGGATCAAGACGTGGAGAGAGTGCTAACATGAATTCCTACTGTGGGAAAACATGCTGTACTTTGATTATTTTCTCTGTGGTTTCCAGGCTGTTTGGGTTGTAGGAAAACGATCAGATAGAGAGTGGAGAGGGAAAAGAAACCCATGAGGCAACCCAGCTCACATCACTGCTTTCTAGGTTTTTGAGAGGATGTTGGGGGAGGCTAAAACGCCGGGGGAAATACGATTTTCGTTAAGATATACCCCAGGCAGGTTTGCTGGGGTAGGAGGAGGGCAGAGAGGCAGCGGTTCCCCCCTCAGCCCTCGTTCCCCCAGGTCCGGGCACACAGAACACCCTACTGTTGTTACTTTTTAAAAGCAGAACGAGCAAATCTGTCTGGCACAGACAAAATGAGAGCCTTGGGTAGCACCAGGGGTGAAGTTGCCTCACTTGGCGCTTGGGCGCGCAAAACTTTGTGCTCGAGTTTTTTCTTGAGTCGTTTCTCTTTCGAGGAATAAACACGCGGGTGGAGCGGAACAGGACCGGAGGTGCCCCAGAGGGTGGGACAGCCTTTTGGGGTCACTCGGGGAAGGGCCAGCCCCCGGGGCAGCCTCCCCCTCCGGACCGGTACCTTTCGCACAGTTTTGCTGGAAGGGCTTCCAAATTCTTTTCCAAATATAGCCCCGGGGTGGCCGCCCGCCTCCCACCTCCCCCGTGTGCCCTTCCCGCAGCCCAGGGACAAGCGTGACAATGGCAGCCGGGAAGAAAGCCGGGAGTGGGGGACTCCCACGGAAACACGCGTGGAACATGCCGATCCCCATCGCTCTCCGTTTGCCCTGGACTTCAAACAGGCTTATTTTTTGGAGGGAATGGGATCTTTTGGTCCCTTCTGCCCTGCTGTCACCTCCGGTGCCTTCCCGGAGGATGAGACCTTCCCTTCTGCCTTGTCCCGTGGCACAGATAAGGGCCAAGGATTTCTCCTCCTACCCCTACCCAAACCTGGGAATTCCCACCCAAAACGCCTTGGCAGAAAGGTGCGTGGGGGGAGAATACTGATGTGTTCAGAAGTGCCCGGAGAAAGCGCTCAGCTCCGGTGGGTGGAGGGAGACACGCAGCTTTTGGGAGAGATACCCGGCTTTCCCCCAGCATATCCCGTCCTCGCGTGAAACCCGGGCTGGGAGAAGGAGACAGAGGCTGGGGGGCATCCGGGGTGAGGGGATCCCTTCCCAACAGGCCTGGCAGCCTTCAAAGGTCATTTTAACAGCGATAAATGAGATTTCCACCCCCACACACACGCCCCCGTTTCCATTATAAAAGGCTCCGCTTGGGGTATTTCTCCCCCGTCACGTTTTTATAGCGAGATCAAGGACAAACTTGTTGCGGATCCCTATGGGGTTTTTTGGGTTTTGTTTTGTTTGTGGTTTTTTCCAATAATTTCGGAGTTTTTTTCTTTCAAAATGCTCTTCGGGGTAAAGCTCGGAGAAGCTTGTAGTTCTCGCTCTGCAATTAAGAGGGAGAGGGAGCGAGATCTTGATTGCTTCTGCTCGTTCTGATCGCTTCGGAGGTGGGGAAGGGGAGGGGGAGACGGGACGACGGGCGGGAATTGATTTTAGATTTCTCTTTTATGTCGGGTCTGGTTTCTGGTGATTAAATTTCTCTCTTATGTGGACTGAACCTAGGGATAACTGATTAATAACATGCCACTTGGCGCCAACACGGGGTCTCGAGGCCTTTAATCGGCAAGATGCACAAGAGAACAGAGAGAAACACAGAGCAGGACAAAACTCCACCGACTATTTTAGCCTGCTGGTCTCTGCCTCGGCGGATTTTTTTTTCTTCATCTTTTCAGTATTTCCTGCTAAACTCGTAAACTTTATTTGATTTACAGCTATTTCATGAACCTGCTTAAACTAACATGTGTTCGGTCTTGTCCGACTGAATCATAAAAACAATCTTGGATCCAAACGAGATTTTTTTTTTTTTAAGGGAAGAAACGAGTTATTAATGACAGAAAATAGACATTGTCTCGAACGGCGGCTACTCCGGCTCCCGGAGTGGGGAGGTTGACGGCTCCTGTGCCCGTAGCCCCGGGGAGGGGAATCGGGCTCAGCTCCGCAGGTACCGCCCGGGCTTCGCGCTCCTCCGAAGGAGGTTTCGGCGCAAAGATTCGAGCGCTTCTTTCTCCTAAAAAGAATTATTCGTTGGAAAAGAACGATTTTCAAGCGTACAGCACCTAAAAATTCGCTGGCAAAGTCATTAACCCACGGCCCCTGTGCTGGCAGCCTGCAGACACGCACAGGAGCACGTAAACACGCCTGTCCGCCCCTCAAAAAATCAAGTCAGGCACGAAATATTTTCTCAAGTGGGTGAAAGTAGGATTTTTTGGTGCCCTCAACCACTTCCACATCTAGACCGACACAGATAAGCGCTTATCCGGCGTAACCTCTTAATATCCGTGGAACAGGTATAAATCCATAGCGATGTGTAGATGGAGGCGCATATGGGCTTGTAAAAAAAATCAGATTCACCACACCAAGTGCCAACACCAGCACCTATCGCAACCAGATTTTCAGCCCCACTCTCCACCTCTTTTTGTGTGGAAAAACACTCCAGGGAAGCAACCTGCTCCCCTCAGAGTTGGATCCTTGACTCAGGGCAGCAGTATGCGGTGATGCCCGTATTGCTGGTGCTTCCCCATACATCCGTGGGGCTCTGACCCGCAGAAATCGTCTTTTCTTCTGTACCCGTGAAGCTCAGGCCCCTAAAGTTACAGTCTGGGGCCTCATCCAGCCTTGGCACAAGGGGCAAGTCCCTACAGGAGCAAAAATGCTCATTTTTTAATTTTCTCTTCCTCCTGTGAACATTTTTTGGCGCTTGACATTTTCTGAAGACACGAAAAAAAGCCTCAGGAGCTGTTTGAATTTTTCACGTCGTCTGTATTTTCCCCGTTTGGTTAAAAGATGGTTTTTAGGATGCCCGTGACACCCGTCCGAACCCACAGGTTAACGGGGGTCCCCGATGGGGACCCGCAGCCATCCCCCCGCCTCCCTGGTAGCGTCTTCGGCTGCCGAAATTTGTGGGTATCTGTTAATACAAAGGATAACATGGGCAGAACAGTTCGGCCGGGCTGCGCTGTCGCTCGGTGTTTTTTAGCGTAGGGCGAGGAAAGCGACCGGGGGCGAGAAAAGGGGAGAGAAACGGAAAAAGGGAAAGAAAGAAGGCAAGATGGATTGGGATGGAGGAAGGAGAGAGAAAAATGGGCTGGAAAGAAGGGGAGGAAGAAAGTTTGCCGGGATGAGGGAAACGTGTGGATGGTCCAGGCTGTACACCCTCCCAGGACTCCTATCCCTCGGAGAGCCGGGGCACAAGCGAGGGTGCAGGGAAAGGAAAGAACATTTACAGGTGTTGATTGTGCGGCCTTTTATCATGGTCCGGTTCAAAACTTTTGGGATCGGGCTCCTCTCCCCAACCCTGGCCCTTTCCCCCCCCTCAAGGTCATGGCAAGATCACTCTCAGGGAAAAAGGCACGGGGTGCTCAGGACTTTCCCCTTTCTTGCCCCCATTAGTTTCTTCCCAGGGCGAGAGCGAAAGCCTTATCTGCTTTTATTTTCTCCTTCGGGCTGAGATAACGCCCTGATTGACACACTGTTTGGCAAAAGCAGATTAGCCTGTCCATCCCTCTATCGATAACGCTCCCCTCTCAATCAGGAGCATCGGGCATTGATCGGGGCCGTGAGGGGGATCCCTTGAGCACCTTGTGCCAAAAAATCACTTGGTGATAGCGGGGGGGAAAGACAAATGTAGCCTAACTCCCTCTTGTTCTGGACAGCATTGTGCCCACGGGAAAACGTGGGGAGGGGATCGAGCCCCGAGCTGCAGTTACTTCTGGGAGAGATGCCTTTTTGGAAGGAGAGAGGGAAAAGATAATAGATCCTTTTTGCTCCAGGGATGCTCCGAGCTAAATTTTCGGACTCTCGTCCTGTTTGTCATCTTGGAGGAAAAGGGATCTCCTTCCCACGCGTGGGAGGCGAGAAAGGCCAGCTGAGTGCCCGCGCGACGCCATGCTCTGCCTCTGCCCGGCTCTTTATTTTTCATTTTCGTCATCATTTTAAAGCCTGGAGTTGGCCTGGGAAATTAATGGGCTGCAGGGAGGGGGGAACGGGTTTTAATTGAAAACTTTTTTTCCTCCCCTTAAAGTAGCCAGAAGGGCGGGGGAAAAGGGACCCGAAATCACAAGCTTTAAAGAAAAACCCTATTCACCTGTAATTAAAAAAAAAAAAAAAGGTAAAAAAAAAAAAGAAATTAAAAAGCTCGACCCAGGTATCTACCCCTGAAGGCTCGTCTAAGTAAAGAAATTCAAGAGCGCTAAGTGCAGGATTTTGTAATGGAAATAATGACACGAGAGAACTGCATTGGCGGTACTTTGGAACAAATATTTTGTTGATAAACTCCGAGATCAAGGCAGTCAGTTCCTGCCCCCGTAATTTAGAAAACAAAAAGAGGGAAAAGTTAGGGGAAAAAAACCCCAAAACACACACACACACACACAAATCAACAAGTGATGGATCAAAATGCTTCCAGAGAGGATGATTATTTTAAATACTTGTTTTCTCCCAGGTGCCTATTTCGCCAAAGTGAAATGCCGCCAACAAAAGGGAGTAAGAAATAAAAGAAGAGAGAACAGCTCGGAGAGGGGAAGTAAATTATCTAAAAATGGAAAGGAAAAAAATAATCCCTGCTATGAGGCAGCTAAATCTCTGTGAAAATGTGGGAGAGAAAAAAAAAAAGAGAGCTGGAAAGCCAAAACTGCTGATGTATCTGTATTTTACAAGGCGGGCGGTCGCGCTGCCCCGTCCCCGGGCAGAGTGTCTGCCGAGGAGCCGCGGGAGGAAGGCAAAAGCCTCTTCGATTTGGTTAAGCCGGCTCAAAAAGTGATTTTAAAGGGGAGGTGTGTGTGGGGAGAGTGAGTTCATGCTCGGCACTATTTCTTACTGCTGACACCTCGACCCCACTGCGAGCCAGCACCCCGGCCATCCCCCCTCCCTCCACCTCTCCCGGGGAAAACCCGAAAGGAGAAACCTCCAGGGCGAGGGACACCCTCCAAAGGTAGCAAGAGAGCAGAGGGGCTGTGCAAGGCTCCGGACATGCGGGCCCCTAAAACGAGGGCTCCCCGCGGCCTGAGGCCTCGGGGCCGGGCGGCGGGGCCGGGGCTGCGCGGGTCGGATCCTGCGCTCCTGGTGCGGTGAAGCAGCTGAACCACCGGCATTACGAGCCTGGGGGGGCTGCACAGGGCTCGGAAGGGGCCCAGCCGTGCACCCCGCACCCACGGAGGTAAGTGCCCACGGTGCTTGGGTCCGTGGCTGCGGACCAACGCATTTCCGTGCATGTGGGAGAATTGGTATTTATATATGGGATATATAAATATATGTATTTATATATAGTGGAAGTACGGTGTATAGGCGGTGCGTACACATTTACCCCCTCTCCCGCGTTCTGCGTGTGCGCAGATTTGCGCACACTCCCACTGAGCTGTGCGGAGGATGGGGACAGATTGGCGCCTTGTGCGCACCCAAAAACCCGTGTAAAAACCAAGTGTCGGTATAAAACCTACAGCGGATGGAGCAGGGATGGCTTGCGCTGGCAGAAATGCTGCTGTGCATGTGTGCGTGACGATCTCGTCACCTGCACATCCACGCACACAAGATTTTGTGGTGGGCTTGTGTGCCTGTGGGTATTTACGTGCACAAACAGACATGTATATTTATGCATATCTCTAGATCTCCGCACTCATGCGGTTATATTGCACGTTTAGCCTAAATACCTAAAATAAATAATATATGAAATGTATAAGATATAAAATTTGATGAAAGACTTGAGCAAAGAGGCATCGTGTGTGGGGGCGTGTTTGCAAATGGTGTGTCCAGACTCCGAGATGCACACCTATACTTAAATATATAGAGAGATATATATATTTATCTGCGTTCCTACGTGTACCGGCTTTCTTGCCCCTCATCTTTCGCCGGGACCGGGTGAAAATAACCGGTGGGTCCCGGTGTGACCGGCAGTAAAGGGATCCCGGCGGTTCTGGGCTCGGAGGCCGAGAGCCAGCGGTGGTGCCAGCCGGTGCCCCGGCGGACAGGAGAGAACGATCCCGGTCCTCCGGCTGCAGCCGCCTCAGGGGCTCCGGGGAGACCTCAGGGGACACCAGGAGGTGGGATCGGGGTGTCGGGTTCAGCGGAGAGCATTTTATTTCTGTTTTTGGGTAAGGTTTTGTCCTGCTCTGGCAGCTGCAGCACCTTTGGGCAGTCGGTGCCAGCTGGAGAATCACACTCCGTGGGGTTTTTTTCCCCCTCATGCCGGTTATTTGGGAGAACTCCGAATTTAGGAGCGCGGCCAGCTCCAGCAAATGGGGCGCATCAGGGCAAGGGGGGGCTTTTCCTCCTCGACCCCTCTTCTATTTTTTTTTTTTTTTTCCGCCGTCCTTGGTGTGCTTTTCCTTTAGGCCTGGCTTCCCCGGGCGCCTGCAGAGTTCACAGCCTGGGGGAGCCGGGAAGTGCAGCCAGGGTTTGCCGGGGGGGTGAGGGCCATGCCTGCCTTCATCCCCTCGGCCAGAGCAGGGCTGAGGGGCCCGCTGGGAACATTCACCCTTGCAGCCTCCAGCTCCTGCAGGAACTTCTTGCTTTCCCTTAGGTGTTCCTCTCTATTTTCTTTCTCTGTATTTATCCTCCGGTCTTTTTCTGTTGGAAGAAATAACGTTTTAGGGTCCTTTTTTTTGTGTGTGTGTGCATTTTTCCTTTTTTTTTCTCTTTTTATTTATTTTTTTTTTAGGTGATATCTCCTGGCAGGGACCGCGAGTGCATCCCAAAATTCCTCCAGGCTGAGGGAGAGCTGGGACACAGGGCAGCGCCGGCGGCGCGTCTGCAGCCACTGGCTGCACTTGGAGAGATCTGAAGGATTTTGATTTTTTTTTTCCCCCTTGTCAATCTCATTTGGCAAATAATCGCCTCGATTTACTACTTTTTTACCCTTATCTTTTTTTTTTCTATTTTTTTTAATCGGAGCAAATAATTGGTTCCCGAAGTACACTTGATTCTGTGCAAATAGCCAGGTTATCATTTACTATATATAGCCCAGCGTGCTCGCTTCCAGAGGCGCCTAAGCGTTCATTGGACAAGTTTTCTGCTCGCCCTAATGACATTATTTGTTTAGAAAAATAAATTAGGCTGAATAATTCCAATACCTTTGGATTAAATTAGCTTCTCCTGATGTAGCGGGAGCTTTATTCCTGGTTTCCTCACTTTTTTATTCAGTATGAGTGAGTTTTACTGAAGTTTCCAACCACTCCATGCCTGCTTGGGTGATACACACTCATATATGATACAAACCCCTTCCCTTCCTCATGTATACGTCTGCGTTGTATGTCTTGGCGTGCGAATATATATTTTTATGTGTATAAATATAGACAGGCATCGTACAGAGGTTTCACAGACACAGCCTCTCTGTATTTTGGGTTGCACTGAATGGATTTCTCGGGGGGGGCGGGGGGGGAGGCGGGGAACAAAGGCAGGAATCTCACTGATAGAGCTTTAAAAAGAGGAGAATAATACAAATTAACCTTCCATTACTGCTGCAGTCAACCATGACAGAATAGGCCAGTTGCGTGGTTGGTGACGTCTCCGTGTCCTATAGGAGCAAAGCTCGTGAGATAGTAGCTATCGCCTTGAACTCTCTTTATTTTATCGGAGTATGGCTGGTAATAAACAGTAATATTTAATTTGTCTGAGACCACAAATCGGCTTCTAGCTGGAAGGCTCCTTGCCTTGACATTCCAGTCCTGGGGAGCCTGGATTTGCCGTCTTTTCCCTAGCTGCTTTATTGTTTTTTTCTTTCCCTCCTTCTCCAACAC
>VWZF01003908.1:371539-403603 GCA_013396755.1 Sclerurus mexicanus | reverse complement strand
GGGGGGGGGTGAGAAGGCCGGTGCCGGGACCTCTCGAAGAAAACCCCAGTTCACAGGGAGAAAAAAAAGCTCTCGTAGGGAGACAGAAACCACCTTGCAGAAATTTCAAACAAATATCGCCGTGGCCAGATCTCTCATCTGGAGAGCAATAAAGTAGACATTTACAGTGCAGGGGTTTGGGGGAAGATACGGGATAAGTTTCCTTATTTATATAATTCCCCATGTTTGTCGTTGAGAAATCCGCGGTCCTGCTGGTCAGGTGTTTTCGATGGAGTTACAGATCAATCTTCAGGTGGAATTCGGTTTCTTCTCCATTAAAACCTTGAAGTTCTACCCTCGTTTCCTTCGTTGGTCGCTTTCCTCCCTCTCCCAGCTTTTTACAACCGCATTAAAGCCCAGCCCAGGTGCCTCAAGGCAGCGATAAGATCCCGAGCCTCGGAGAAGAGCGCAGTATTTTTAGAGGTGTGGGGTTTTTCTTTTTGTTTATGCGTGTCTTAAGTCCAGGGATACATTTTCATCTGCTTTATTTTTAAATATTTGGAAAGCTCAAACTAAAATAACAGCAGTGTTTTAAGTCTCTGCCTTGCAGTAATGGAAAATATTTCGAAAAGCCCCTGTCTTGTGTGTATCCGAGGGTTTCCAAGGATTTGTCAGGTGTGTTTGCTGGTGTCTCGGGAGGCGCTCACGGCTGCACATGGATTTGTTCTTACACCTGAGTGCGTGGAGGGTTTTTTCCTCCTTATCTGCCTCTAGAACCGCAGATAGACATAGAGGTGGTTAATAGGTACGAATTTAAACGGATACGTTTCTACATATACAATGTATTTCTAGAAATAGATACATTTATAGAAATATATAAAAATACTTATATTTTTGTAGAACTATCTACAATTTAACTTTTTTTATAAACTTTTTTTTTTTTGGCAAATCTCCCCTCCTGTTCCAGTGGCTTATGGACAGAGTAACTCACTTCCAAAAGTTCTCACGGTCAGATTTGTTTAAAGGACGGAGAGTTGAAACCTTGGCGAAACAATTAATTAATAAAAGTACGAATAGACACACGAATAGGTGAATAAATAAATCCGCCAGCGTCGTAATTTCTATTCTGCCTTGAAAAATCACTGGGTTCTCCTCGGTCAGGACCTGGAACGGGACCCAAAGGCAACTAAACCTGTCCTGCACCTCTATGCTGCCCGCGCCTTTCGGGAAGCTCTGTCGGAGAGGGTGGTTGCCCTTTTGTTGAATCAGTCCCCCCATCACCCCTGTCTGCTCGAAAACACGCTCCGAAACCACCTTGGCAAACTTGCTCTTCTCTGCTTTTACACTTTTATTTTTTCTTTTTTAACAGGCGTATGTTCCCCAGTTACAAAGTGAAGGTCACTGGACTTAATCCAAAAACGAAGTACATCCTGTTGATGGATATTGTACCAGCGGATGACCACAGATACAAATTTGCAGATAATAAATGGTATGCACGCGTGGGGAAAAGGGGAGGGAGCGGACCTCTGTGTCGGGCTCTCTGGGCTGCCTGCTTGGGAGATATCCTTCAATCAGCGGCTCGTCCTTCTTTTCTTCATGCAAAAGAAAGATGTTGGGCTGCAGGAGCCTCACCTGAGCTTAACGGGGTGCTCCCACAGTTCTTGGGAGAGCAATGCATCCCAAAAAAAGGAGAAAAGGGTGTCGCAATTAGCGAACGCTAACTAATCCTGTTTGGCGATCAGATTTATTGGCTATTGTGGAGCCGACAGTTAAATTATATTAAGGAAGGGAAAATTAAGAATTGGTACTTTGCTCCTGGCTTGAGTGTCGGTAATTAGAGAAAGGGGGAAGGATGGGGTTAAACGGGGAAGCAGGGAGAGCCATCTCCGGCGGGAAGGGTGCCAAAGAGCTCAGTAATTCCCCAAGAAGTGTTTGAAATGCCTTTTTTCCCCAAGCACGGTGTCACCGTCCGGCACCTCGCACCTGAGTGGGAGGGATCCCCCCGGAGGGGATGAATGGGGAGAGCAGGAGCCCACGGGAGGGACCCCAGGAGGGGATGAATGGGGAGCAGGAGCCCACGGGCCGCCCCCACGTGCCCGGAGCTCAGTCCTGTGTCCCCACGCAGGTCAGTAACGGGGAAGGCAGAGCCGGCCATGCCCGGAAGGCTGTACGTGCATCCCGACTCCCCGGCCACCGGTGCCCACTGGATGAGGCAGCTGGTCTCCTTCCAGAAGCTCAAACTCACCAACAACCACCTCGATCCCTTCGGACATGTAAGTATCAGGAGTGGGAGAATGACTCCCGAGACCCCACGCGCGCTCAGTCCTTCTCCCACGGCGTGTTCAGCACCCACATGTGTCTCCCCCAGCCCTGTCAGAGCCACCAAAGGTCGTGGCATTATCACCCACCCCCAAATCCCTGTGTTGGTGGGGTGTTATTTTCTTCCTTGAGTGCGATGAATTCCAGTGAGGGACCTCAAAAACAGAAGTATAAACCTTAAAACCGGGTTATTTCACCACACTGTGTGGGAATTGATTGCAGATCCCGGGGGCTGGAGTTCGCGAGTGGGTGAAACTCGCCCGGCTTAATTGAATATGTGGCTACCTGGTCTTAATTGCATGGGGAGTCTGGGATCATTAAAAATCTGCTCCGGAAATTTGCCTAAAAGGTAAAATCAATCAGGCATAATTATTGGAGGGACCTAAACCCAGGTGGATCCCTCGATAAAAAACAAAAAAATAAAAGGAAAAGGAACAATAATTCAAGACAATAACAAAAACTGAAGTCCCGCTAGAACTTCTTGGACGTAAAAAGGTCTTTGCGAGACTCGTGGGGCCATGAAAGCTTGTGTGAATTCTGCAGCCAGGAACAGCCCCCCTTCGAAGGTCTCCAAAGATGCGAGTTCCTCTGAGCAAATATATATGTGCATGTATGAATAATATGTATATATATCTATAAAAATATATATATATAATTGAGTGGGTATGTGAATCCAGATCCCACCATCCCTTTCCAAGAGCGTATTTTTCTCCAGTTTCTTTTCAACACTTCAGTTTCATTTTTTCCCAAGTTTGTTTTTTTTTTCCTTTGCTTTTTAACGATAAATTTTGTGCTATTAAATTCTTGTCCACGTGTTCGCTAAGAAGTGAGTAGGGGGGCTGGGGAGAGCAACTAGCCGAGCCCCCGACCCACACAAAGCTAAGCATCCTTTTACAAGCGCTCCTTTGCACCTCTAGTTGGGGAGTTGATTTCCCTTTCCATTTTATAATTTTGAGTTTATTTTAATTTTACCTTGGACTTGAGGCAGAGCGGTTTGCAAGAGGTGCTTTCCAGCGATCAGGATTTTTCCCTACTCCACCGGCTCCGGGAAGAGGGAGGGGAGCAGCTCAGCCAGTGGGACCCATCCCACCCCTCGGGGTGCATTTGGGGGGCAGTCCTGGAGAAGGGGGGGATCCGGCCCGAGGGGACGGGGCCAGGCATCCCCGCTGGGAACAGGCGGCTGTGGGGAAAAAGTCCCTCTAAACAAACCGAAGACGCTGAGGGGACAATAAGGGACTTCAGAGGAGGAGCTGCGCCAGGAGCCTCTCAATTAGAGTCGCTGTAATGAAATTAAAAACCATTAGATCGTTCACCGTTGATGTCTACGACTTTCCTGGATGTCAAAGCAATTTGCTTAAACCCCCGGGACGGGGGAGGCGGCGGCGGGACGCGCTGCGTCTCGCTGTCGCCAGGGTCCAGCAGTCATTATCGTGACCGACCGGCCCCCCGTCGCCGTTCTTCCCCCTCCTCGGTCCCCCCATTTTCTCCCGAGATTAACCCGGTACCGAGCAGGGACCGCTTTTTATCTTGAACATAGAGCGTCACCCCCCCATCGCCTCTGTCACCCTCCTCTTCCTCCCACCCTCTGCGGGTGGCTGACGGGGGGAGATGTGTCCCTAAATCCCTCCAGCCTTCCTCTTCCCTTGCTCTTTCTTGACTCTTTGGCCCCCTGGGGTATGCGGAGGTTGTGATGTCCGGGCCATCCTGGTGGTGAGCGGGGAGGTTTTGGGGGACTGTGAAGGGCCTGGAAAGACGAAAACCCACCACCCCTTCAGCAACAGGTTTAGCATGCCAACACGCGTTGGGGGAGCATCTTCGGACCCCTTGGGCGCGTGGGGGAATAAACAGCGTAACCCAGAGCTGGGGTGGGGGGTACTGGGTAAGGAGTCACCTCTCACAGCATCGCCCTGCCCTGATGGGCTCCTTGGGTGAGGGGTTTTATGCAGAGGTATGTTCCCCTACCCCAGCATTTAAATCAACCCTTCGGGCGGAGTTCTGAAGAGGGTGAAGATTTTTTGGGAAAGGGATCCCTCTTCTCCACTCCTTCCCTTCCCCGGTCAGTGAGGGTTCCGCCGCGCTGTACCCTCTCCATTCCCACGGGATGTTCTGTCCTTCTCCCCTTGCCCAGATCATCCTGAACTCCATGCACAAGTACCAGCCCCGGCTTCACATCGTGAAAGCGGACGAGAACAACGGCTTCGGCTCCAAGAACACCGCCTTCTGCACCCACGTCTTCCCGGAGACCGCCTTCATCGCCGTCACCTCCTACCAAAACCACAAGGTGAGGGGTTGGGCCGGCCCCCGCCCCGGCAAACCGCGTCCTGCTCCTTCCCTCTTCCCGCTGCTCCTCCTGAGAGCCTCGGCTCCCTTTCCTGCCCCCCTTCTCATTCCATCCCTTCTTCCCCCTTTTGCTTTTCCCCTTCTCCCTCTCCTTTTCTCCTTTCTCCTTCTTTCCCTCTTCTCCTTTTTCTTATCCCCTTGTCCTTTTTCTTCTTTCTTCTCCTTTCCTTTTTCCCTTTCCCCTCCTTTTCTTTCTCCTTTCCCCCTTCTCCTTTCTTTTTCACTCCCTTCTCCTTTCTCTTTCCCCCCTTTCCTCTCTTCACACACCCATCCCCATCCCTTCTGTTATTCCTGGCCACACAAAACATCTAAAGACGGGGCTCAGGGCGAGCCGAGGGGGAATTAGCTCAACAGGATGGTTTGCTCAGATGGAGACGACCAACCGAGGAAGTTGGCTTTATCTTCCCCCCTCCCCATGGGTCAAAGGCTCCTAATCTGGAGGAGAGAGCCCGGCGCTCCCCTCCACGGCCGGGGGCTGATAACCCGGCTGGGCGCGGGCGGCACTGCGGGGAGGGCGCGGGGGGCTGCGGACTCGGCAGGCGGGAGGCCCGGGAAGGAAAGGGAGGCTCTGAGCCTGAGATCAGCTCCCTGCCTGCCCAGGCAAACAAAGCACAAAAATAATGGAAGAGGTTTGTCTTCCGGTGGAATAGAAAAGAGTTGGATGGAATAAGTGTTTTCTTGGGGTGCTGCAGCTGCTCTGCTGGGGGAGAACCCATTCCCCCTTCCCTGCTTGACTTTGGGCTTCCCCATCCAGCAAGGGAGGAGGAGGAAGGCTCAGGGCTGGGGTAGTTCTCCACAGGTGTATTAGGGATGTCTTTCACCAACTGCCATTTGCCACTGCCTGCAGACCCTCTCCAGGGCAGATCCCCACAAAAAGTCAATTTTCCTTCAGCAAAAAAAGCAAATTCCTTGCTTAATCACATAGAAAGTGCTCACTACAAGATTTTACTCGTGCTTATGGGCAGGTAGGGTGGCTCCTTTGCACTAGGTAGAGGGAAATAATTGTTTTGCAAATGGAGAAAAGTCATTTAGCACTCCAAAAAAAAAATTCTGGATGCTTTCCTGGTGATGTCAAGTAGGAAGTTCCTAAACCTGTGTGAAACAATTGTGTTTCCTTCATCCATCAGCTGGCAAGTGAGATGCAGAGAGTGGAGCTGGGCTGGAGAAGAAAGAGTGTTTCACCGTAACTAGGGAGAAAAGAAAATACTTCCCTGCCCTTTAAAATAGGAGCTGTTGGCACGGCCAGGACAAGCAAGCTGAATCCAAATTGAGTCCTTGCCAAATTATGCCTTAAATTATAACTCTGCTGTGGATGCTATAAAATCAAGTTTAACTTCTGCTTGATGGATTCGGAGAAAGAATATAATATTAATAGAACTGGGAGTTAATAAAACAGGACACACTGCCTGCTTTAAAGGCATTTTCTCGATGAGAGCACAGAACTGAATTTAACTGCTTTCCTTTGAAGAAAAATAGGGCTGTTTTACAGCGAAAGAAATTATCATGCAAATAAAACAAAAGCAAAGCAGAAACATGTAAGCACAGTAGTTTGGGAAAAATGCCATATTAGGAGGAGCAGGAATATTTGATTGTAAATCAACAACATCTGTTTGATAAGAAATGACATCTGCGTATCTGTCTCTGTCAAAACATAGGCACTGACAAAGGCAGGAATCCCTACAGACACACACACTCACGTCCCAGCAGACACATGCACCCACACACAGACACCACGACATATTTTACACACCCCCTACACGTTTTACATACTCTTACATCCCTCTTCCCTTCTTCCCCCCCCCCCCCCCCCCGACACACACATTCCTCCTCTTGCTGCACTGAATCATTGGGGGAACCAAGAAAGAGTAGTGGCTGTAACCCCAAGATAAAGACCCAACTGAGAAAGATAGAGCCACAGAAATAAACGAGGCAATGATCTACCCTAAATGGCATCTCCCTCCAGGGAAGGGAATAAAATTTGGAGCTTGCCCCATTGCAGATGGAGAATGATACTGGGGCAGCTTCAGAAACTGGATGTGCTCGAGGAGTAACATCCTCCAGCTGAGCTGGGTGGCAAGTGGGGTCTTTTCCACTGGCAGAAACGCGAGCTCAGCGTTCACAGCTGAGATGTTGCTTGGCGAACTGTATTTTCATGTCGCATTTGCATGCCTGCATTTCTTGCTGCCATAAATGTTTGCAGTCCCACCAGTCCATGTCTGTGGCATCAAACTCCCCCCAGGGAGGGTCTGCCTGTCCATCCCCACATCTTGCTGTCAATGCACTGCCTAATTTTTCCTATTTACAGCCGTTTTCTCTCTCACTTCCATCCATCACCTGTAGCATATACTCTCTGCAAACTCCCATCCACACAATCACGCATTTCGTAGATTCCAACATATTTTACACTCAATTTTTATACACCCATGTATTTCGCACACACATATATATATAGGCAAATTCACACATGCATGTGTTTTAGGTTTCAAGAGCTATGTTATAGTTGAATTATATTACAGTGCTCATTGTGTGACTCGCCCACAAATGCATTTGAGTCTATGCTTACACAGCTTATAGAAATACTTGCCTGATTCCAGATCGGTCAACTTATTTCAATAGCACAGCTGCAGTCTCAATGTAGGGCTTGTGCTTATTTCCCCTGATATTTTAGACAGCCTGAAAAGATATTTAAGCACCCTGGGATCTCCCTCTCCCCAGCCCTACTCCCCAGAAAGAGGCTTAAGCTACGAAGGGAGTTTTGGTAAAGTTTTCAGTGCTGTTGTCAGCAGCTCCATTGACCACCTCCCCCATCTCTGCAACCCTGAAAAATACCCCAGAAATATCAAGGTGTTAAAATAGGTCACATGCACATTTCATTTCCTTGCCATTTACACAATGGGTGCTTGCAATCAGGTTGATTCCCAAATATTAACTTCCCCTGCAGTTAAGTACCATTTTGCTGTAGCTTAAATCATTGTGTTACTAGCTTGTATTTATTAGGTACTAGCTCTCTGCTTAGGACCAGGAAATGAACCCTAATAGACAGAAATAATTAAGGTTCTGCCCTCTTGAGAGTTCTTTCAAAAGCAAGAATTCACAACAATTATTCTCATTAATTTTTACAACCAACTTTCCCCGTTAGTTGGACTTGGGCTTTATATTGGTTCTCCCCCTCTGGATATCCAGTTTTATGCCGATTTTTTTTTTTCTCCCCTAAGTTATTTAACATTCTTGGTAGCCAAAATAGTTTTAAGGAAATGTTAACCCCAAGCTGGGATGCCACAGGCACCCAGAAATGCTACATGCAACAGAGCAAAGCAGAGGACCAGGAAAGGGCATGGCTGAAGACTGATGGGATACATTCCCCGAGAGCTGGCGAGCTTTCTGAATACGTAGGTTCATCCTGCCTTTAGGAAAACCCTGTGTTAAAATCGTGTTGATAAGATGACCAAGACAACTGGTGCTCCATCCTGCTGAGTTCTGGAGAGCTGCTTGTGCAGCACGTCCTCTGAACATACGGCCTCTTGGTGCTCTGCCAAGATAACTGAGATAACTGTAGGGCTGTGTGGGTGTAGCTGCTGGAGGAGGAGAGCGGGTCCTCAGGCTTGGGTTGTTTTCTCTTGAGAACTCAGTTCTCATTGTCTCTGGTTGCAGGTGGCCACTTCTATCACTTCAGCAGAGGCCACCAGTGTGGTGGCCAGGCTGGCATCCCATGGGGTTCCAGGTCCAGTCCCTCAAGCTCTTCATGCCCAGCCTGGGGTCATTGGTCCTGTGTCTTCCCACCTCCACGGGTGAAAGGAACAGCCCAGTCTTTACTCAGGACCCTTCTCTGAAGGGAGGGGGGGTCTCCCTAGAGAGAGACAGGGTTCTCTGGGGCCAGATGAGATGAGACCGTGTATCTTCTCCTCCTTGCCAGAACTGGTGGCTTCTGTGCAGCCCTCAGTCACTCTAGGATGGCAGTGAGCTGCTTATCTCTCACTGACCCTCTCTGGGGCTCCTCACATCTCTGCTCTCAAACATTCAGTCCCATTCCAGGCCTTGGTAGGAGAGCACTTCCTTCGAGAGGTCTTGTGTCCTCCACCAGCCTTGTCTGCCCCTGCCCCTCTGCCCTCAGTCTTGTTCCTGCCTCCCTGCCAGCCCCAGGACCCTTTTGTTCCTCAATCCAGCCCTTCCCAAGCTCAGAAAAGCCACTTTTTCTCCAGTGTCACTCTTGCTTGCTGATCCACCTCCTTCCCCCAGAACACTGTGCAAGGTCTGTCTCTTCTCATCCTCTGTTCTTGTCTCCCAGTTCAGCCAACAGCCTTCTCAATGAGCTCCTCTGTCTCACACCAGTACCTCTGACCAGCCTCTCAGTCCCTCCCATTTCCTTCACTGGCTTCACTGGGTTCAGCATCTTCTCCCCCCCTACCAGCACCCCCCTCCCGCCACCTTCCCCTGGTCTTTACCTTGGGTTCCAAGTCCTAGCTGCCCATCCAGCTCCCGTTTTGCCCAGCCAGATGTCCGTAATCTCAGCACCTTGTCTCATGCACCTTGTCTTCATCTATTTCTTTCCTTCCCGCTTCTCTGGTTTGGCTTCCTCCTCCACCCGGACTTGGTTTCCACCTGGGCTATGTGAAAGTGTAAAAGAAAAAGGCTCTGTGCTTTCCAGCCCGAAGCCCAGCCTGCCATGGCTCTCAGCACAGAGAGTTGCAGTGGTGGCAGGGGTGGCCCTGGCTCCTCTCTGTCACTTCAAGCAGGACCGTGGCCACCTGCAGGGCAGGGACATCACATACCCCCACAGCATAGGGAGGTCCATGTGTGTTCTGCTCAAGGGTGACCACCTTGACCTCTTTGTCACTAAATTTTTTTCCCCACCCAGACTTTTAAATTCTCCAAGTGGAGCAGTTGCTGACTAAAAGACAGCTTAGAAACTGAGGATTCCCATCCCTTGTGGAACCTGAAGTCCCTTTTCCAGAATACCCAACCTTAAGGACGGTTTCAGAAGAGCCCAAACAAGTCAGGGTGGTGTTTTTTCCCTTAGCTGAAGCGCTAAAAGAAATGTTGATAGGAAAACAAGTAAATAAAAGGGAGCCCAGAGCATACACCTGGTAAGGAACATGTCATCCCTAAGAAAGTTTTAACTTTATTAACTTCTGAAGTGAGCAACAATTGAGAAAAATCTTATTATGGCAAGTTCTTGACAAAAAAATCAATACTAAGTTGTAGTTTTGATCCTGCCCGTAATGATATTCATGAGCCCTTAGGCACAAATACCCATATAAATACATGTCTGTATTTTTTTTTTTTAATCTAAGTGTTTTTCCTTGATCTAACTAGATGCAAAGCTAAATTTTATCGTGCTCACGATGCCATTAGAAATATCTCAGCCAAAGTCTTCTGTGGTCAGTTAGCCCAGAGAAAGGAGTGCAGGGGAGCAGCACTGAGATTTCACTGGGAACTGTCGCTTCCCGTTAAAGTGAAGATGAACCCATAGGTCAGACAAGCCCTGAAAAGTGTAGATCTGGGAGGCTTCACCCTGGAAAATTGTCTCAAAGGGTCTGTGACAGCTTCAGAAATCAGTGGTCAGAGCGAGCTCTGCCACTGGTTTCTCTCAGTAACAAATACGTAAACAAAGCCCTACAGTTTAATTGAGTCTGTGTTATATAATTTAGCCCTGAGCGCTCTGTCTTAATGACCTCGCAAGATGTAATTTTTTTTTTAATTATTTTTCATGATGTAATTGTCATTTCACTTTCTGACAGCTTTTCTCCCCCCTCCCCTCCATGAATTACAGTCAATTAAACTGAGTTTCACTATGGCAAAGTTGATCCAGAAGAAGGCTATTTCCACCCATGCGTTTGCTTTTCCACCTCTGAAATAGTTTGGAAGTCAGACAAAAACCGGCCAAACAAAATACCTTCCACGGGTTGTTTTCTAAAGCAGGGATTCACTAACTTTATTTTCTATTTTGTTTTGTACTGTTTTGTAAAATCTGGCTTGGTCTTCTGGCTTTGTGCTGGGGCTGATGATGGATTATCATCTTGAGAAACTGTTCTAGTACTCCAATCCATCTGAAGCACACCAAAGATCTGAGAAGCAATTCAAAACCTTCTGGAGTCCCTGGTTTCTAGATGCCTTCAATCCAGCAGATCCCTAATTTTAAGGAGGCTGAAAGCCATGATTTCACTCGGAGTTGTCTGCCACAACATGTCCATTAATACCTTTGTTTGTGTATTCCTCATGCCAGTTAGGAGACTTCTCTACTCATAAAGCAACATATTTGCACGATCGAGGTCCCTTTTGATATTTCGTCTGATATTTCATGGGTGATTAAAAGCTTGATTAATCAAACAGGGCATTCATCTGAGGCCCTTAAATTAGGGGCTAAGCCTCCTTCCCCAGTGAATGGAGAGTGCTGGGGACCCGTGAAGGCAATGCTACCCACCTCAGAGCCCCAGTGCCCTCTGGCAGTCCCCATCTCCCTCCACTGATTCCAGCAGGAACGCTGGGAGACGAGGTTCCCAGTGCAGGCGCCTTGGTTAAAATGCCTTCGGTTAGGTTGGGATGAATCCGGCCCTTTGTACATTTGTGTGCTGGTGCCAATACTGTAAATCCTCGCTCAGTGAAGGACTTCACTTATGCAAGCAAATATTGCCATTGGGGTCGGCAAGGGAGGACAACTCGTACATTTACTGTGCTTCAGGAACATTCAGAATGTTGAATAATGCCTATTATTCATTATAGAAGAGTCACCACCTCGCCAGTGGAAACCGATAGGCCGTTTCTTTGCAAAATACACAGCTGGTTGTGTAATTATTCAGGGCTCTTAATTACAAAATGTGCCTCTGTTTTATTGCTAGAGAATGGCTCAAATGGCAAATTGACCCAAAGAGATTGTTTGTTTACCCTTCTCTTTGAAATCTTAAGTGCGTGACAAAAAAAAAGGCGCAAAGGCCTGTTTATGTGCTAAATATGGTTCTGATTTAATGGGAGTGCCTGTGGGGACGAGCGTAGGGGTGATAGGGTCTTTGTGAGTGATTTGGGGCTGAATGAGGCAGAAATGGCAAACAAACAAATGGCCTTTGGAAAAAAGTATGCTAAAAGACAAGGAAATAGCAAAATAATCTGGTTGTGCAGACACCTGGCGAGGTTTGCTATTGACAGTAGCTGAGCCAGATTTTCCTCTTTGATTCTTGGCAAAGAGGTGGGCTCAGTTGTTTGTGCTCGAGCTGGTGAACATGAACCTCACTCTGTTCTCCCGCCATCAGTCTCGAGCTCTTTCCTTCTCATTGGCCAACCTTCAATAGGAAGGAAGGACGGTGTTTCCATAGGACACGGTGAGTGCGTGAAGTTCCTCCAGTGGCAAACACAGGGCTGTGTCTCCTCCTGGGCAAGAGGCTTTCCTGACTCCTGGCTGAGGGCTCAGACTGCTCTGATGGAGATGATGGAAAAAGAGAAGAAGAGGGACTGTTGCCTCTTCTGCCTGAGTATCAGCTACCTCACACCTGATCCAGAATCAGTCCTGCTGGACAAATCCACCACAACATTTGCATCAAATTTGGGATGGCAGAGTGAGTTTGCACAAGAGCCCCAGGGAATTTCAGGGTGTTGCTGGCCTGCAATTAATACTTGTTTAAATGACAACCCCTGGTTTGAAAAGTCCTGCTCATTCAAGTCTTCAGAAGCACGTGAAGGAGGGAATTGCACCTCCTTGAGTGACACAGTTCCTTTGGGTAAGGGTATGTCCTGTACAGCAGCTACTTTGAATGTTTAACTCAGATGTTGCAAGGGCACCAACGTTGAGTCTGAGGGGGATTCATCCCAGCAAACTTTAGAAGGCAGCCAACTAAGTGAGCAAACTCATTCTTCTTAATTCCTCCTGAAACTAATGGGGAGACAAAAAAATCTTCCAGGCCTTGATTGTCAGAGGAGAAGTTGCCCTCCAGGTGCTTTAGGTAGTTAGTCCATGCAGTGCTTATGGGTGTGGGGCTGACTGGGGCAAGATGTCAGATGCAGAGCACCTGGAGCATATTTAGCTGGTCTGAAATACAGAAGAGTGAGCTTCAGTGGTCTGGGTGAGAGGATGCGGGGTCTGAGAGCTGAAGTTTGAGTCGTGGCTGCACATGCTTGTTGGTGTCAATGGGATTTGTTCAGAGCATATGACTTCCATTCTTGGTCCTCTGGCCAGTGCAGCCTTTTCTGTCCTGGCAGCAAAAAGAAAGTAAGAGCTCTAAAAAAGCAGATTTCCTCCAGAGAGAAATTTGTGTGTGCATGTGCAGTCCCACGTGTTAGTCATGGGACAAGCCTGGGAGAAGTGAGAGGCTGTTGACAGGAGATATTTTTCCAGTGGAACAATCTAGAGAAAGGCCCATCTGGAGTGGTCAATGTCTGAGCTGAAGAATGACTAGAGTTCCTGAAAGCTGTGTTTCCCTCCAATCCCTGCCAACTAGAGTTTAATAAAAAGTATCCCCTCTCTCCCAGGCCATGCCTTGGACTTGAGATGAACTCGCTGCATTTCCTCCCTTTCAGATCACCCAGTTAAAGATTGAGAACAACCCTTTCGCGAAAGGTTTCCGCGGCAGCGATGACATGGAGCTCCACAGGATGTCCAGGATGCAGAGGTAACGTGTCTCCATCGTGGGGACTCGCTCAGGACCATGAGAACCACCTGGGCTTTGCTTTGCATGTCACTTGAGGCTTGGGCTAAGCCAGGGCATAGTGGCAGTCCCTTCTCTGGGGTCTGCGTGTGCGTTTTACAACAGGTTGCTGCCATACCATCAGGATGTGGGGCCAAAATTCAGGACCTCCCATTCCAAGGTGGATACCTTCACTGCTAGTTTGCAGGTTGCGGGTTGTCCTCTTAGATGCAGGGGCTCATATTTTTTTCTGACATGTCCCCATCCAGAAGAACCTCTAGCTTTGTGCTAAACAGACAACTCTGTGGCTGCACGTGGGCTTAGACCTGTTTAAAGCAACCAGAGACTTGGACTAGCTTGAAGAAGCTGTGGCCACCAGGCTACCGTGGAAGAGTTGTTTTTTATCCCAGGTGACAGAGCTTCAAAGGCAAAGCTCGCAGCCTTGTTCTAGGAGTATGTTTGTTAAGGGTGCCTCTGGAGATCTTGGTGTAGAGCCCTGTGTTGTGTTGTCACTGGCTTTTGAGGGTCTTTGGCAGGAGGGGGTGTTTGCCTGGATGGTTCTGGATGTGCAGAGTAGGAATGCAGATGTGGTGGTTTCAGGCTGAAGGATGAAAGTGTTAGAAAACGTTGGGATCTCCAGTGCCAGGTGGCTGAGGAGACCTTTTCGAATCTCAGTTTTGGATGTAAGTACTTTAGCTGAAAATCAAGCCTAAATCTTGTTTAAAAATCTTGTTTAATGTCCTTTTCTAAATGTCAGGTCCTGCCGGTAATTAACTTCATGCCTTTCAATTCACTTGGAACTTTGTCCATGTGTCAAGCTGCTTCCTGGTGCAAATGTTTTGCAGGAACGCTGCCATACCCATGACTATACCTAGGACAAATGTAGATGCTCAGCATAGCATTTTCCATCCAGAAGGGGAGCAGTGACTCGGAACCCTTTTTCTCTGGGATCAGCAGTGCTGGTTCTCGGTGGAGAACGGCAGGGACCTGCCCTGTGACCTGCTGATGGGAGGGCTCTTCCCACTGCCCTCCCAAGACCAGCTGTAGGTGGTCACCACAGGCTGCAGCACAGATGTCAAAGTCTCTTCTGGTTGCTGTGGTTGATGACCTGAGCAGGGCTCTCCACAGCCAGGAAAATCATGCTGTCAGGCAACAAATAATTCCTGTAATCTTGCAAACACTCCCATAACCCTACTCAAATGGGCAAATGTACTCCTGTGTACAAACGTTTTCGGGCTCAGCCCCAGAAAAGCCAATATATATGTATAAAAAAGGCATATATAACACTTAATCTTCTCAATCTAAATCATCTCTGTGGTCTTCTGAATGTGCCTTGTGTTCCCTGCCTGCCCTTTCCAAGGACAGCACAGACCCTGGCATAACATGTCAATATTTATTTATTTATGGGTGCACTACCACTTGAAATAGCTTCCCCCCACCCTGTGCCAGTCTCCCAGCCTCTGCTGGAACTCGAGTAACGATGTCCCCTCCTCATTTTTTTTGCTGCTAAGCCACCCTTTCATTACGGTCAATGGAAAGATTTGAAGGTTTACATTCACGGTGGGGTTTTTTTGGAGAGGGAGGGAGGAGGTCGAACAGTGAGGACTATTAGAAAGGGCTTCGTGCCATACGAAGAGCATGGCATCAAGCCATGCTAAAAATTGCTTGGCATTTTAACGCGGGCCTGCGGTTGTAGTCGACGATCCAGTGAACAGAAACACTTGGAATATATAAATACACCCGCTCAGACCTGGTGGGGCTGAAAGGGTTAAAATCCACAGCCTTGGCTTTACAGGATAATTTCTGATGTTCACTTCCTTAATAACTTATCCTCTGTCCTGATAGCATAGAAATGGCTGTGTGCCTTTACAAAGATGTCATTTTTTTAAGGGAGGGCAGGATAAGATTATTATAGTAAAATAAAGACCCATTCAAGGTTGAAAACATGTGCCCACCTTTGTGGGTTTTTTTATGTATAAATATGAATATATGCAAAATTATATAAAAATATATGAAAACATACATAAAATAAGTTATATAAATAAGTTGTATATATGAAAAATAGATTGTGTCTGTAAGATAAAGAACCATTCAGGATCAAGTACGCTAGAGAACTATGACCTGCCTTTTGTGGGTTTATATAGGTTTAACATATAAATTTATATTAAAAATGCTATTAAATGTATATGAAATATGTTTCAATACATAAATGAATGTGTATGAAGTTGTTTCCCAGTGATGGACCCACTCCCCAGCTGGCAGGGAGAAGTCTGTCTGTCTTGGTTTTAGGAGAGCGATGCCCATTTATGCCCTTTGGAGAATATGACGGGGTGTGTTTTTAGTGCCATTCCTTCACTATGAAAAAAGGCAAAAAGGCACATTTTTATAACACTGCACAGCCTTTTGTATCAGAAACTGGTGACCTGACATTCATCAGGTCACTGATCATCTCATTAAGGGGTACAGCCATGGAGGGAAGGAGGACTTTTTCATGCTGAGGGAAGCCTCAACATCTCTATGTTTCCTCTATTTAAATGTAAAATGTTTCTTAATTCCCTGCAAAGCTGCTTTCCTTTGAGAGCTCAACACACGGATGGCAGGGCGGGTGAGGAGCTCTCCTCCTGCCTGTCTCACCTGCAGAGCCTGAATGATTTGTTTACAGTTTCCCGCCTTTAAATAGCTAAAATTACATGAGATTAAATCCTTTTTAAGAGAAAGAACTGTCATCGCACGAGCCCTGGTGGTCTGCGTGCACCTTTGGCTGTGAGAGAGTAGTAAACGTCATTCAGTAGTGATGTTAAACCTTTCAGCAGCAGATGATTTCATTCAGAAGAAGAACCACGAGCTCCAGAGAGATTCAAATTCCAGTGAACACAGACTTCTGACACATGTTCATTTTGCCCCCACTGCCTTTCTTTCTGAAGAACACAGGGGCCGTTTTATCAGCTTCTTTGGTAGGATGTATGCTCTGGAAGAATAGATTTCTCCCAGTTTTCAAGTTTCTGAGCATAAGATTGAGTTCATTATTTCCTTGATTAGGGAAAAATACACAGAAGCATTAAAAAGAAAGGAAAAAAGACAAAAATGCAGAGAGGCAGGTGAGTTATACTGCATCTGTACCCTGTAGTCCTGCTACAGTTGAAAAACATAAATCAAGTAAAAATGACACTGGAAATCTCAAGTAAAATATTCCTTTTGGATCTCTTGCCCCTCTGTGCTGCAAAAATCTGTTTTGTCTCCACTCAGAGCTTCTGCCTGTGCCAAAGGGATTTTGGTGTGGAGAGCAAGAGCAAAACACGTGGCAGAAACAGGCAGAGGGTGAAGTTTATGCAGAGAGACGAGATCTGCATTGCAGATGCCAGTGTAGGACTTTGCCATGGAAGTTCTCTATACATTGAGAGTCAATGGAGCTGTACTGGCAAACCACAGCTATGGGGTGATTTGGGGGGTTGCATGCAAGTCACAGCTATTATTATTATTATTATTATTATTATTATTATTATTATTATTATTATTATTATTATTTTAATCCGTGACTGCCAAAGGACAGCAGGGGAGAAGAGTTTGTGTGTCTGGGGCTAGAGCACTGTAAGAGAGCAATTCTGTTAAACCCTGTAACCAATTTTTGCTGGTCATCTGCAACTCCCATTGTCTTTGGCGGTTGTTATGGGCGCTGAAGTGCTTCTGGAAGTCCCACACAGTAGTTACATTTCACTCAAACTAATTCAAATTAGTCCTTGAAGCTTCTTATTGGGAAAGCTTCTGAGAGGAATGATGATTCCATTAAATGGTGGCTCTTGGCTCCCTTGTTGGCTCCTTTCAAAGCGAGGCAAAGATCCAGAATGATCCACAGGACACAGAAGAGTGATGGGTATGTCATGGGTAGGTTTTCTCTCACGAGCCATAGTTTGCTGCCTTTGGCATTAATCCACAGTAATCTTGTTGGCTCCAATGGAGTTATTTCAAAGATTCCCATGCGTAATCGAGAACAGAAACTGAGCCAGACATGAAGGACATAAAATCAGTTCCACGATTCAGAGCTGGTGTGACAGAGATGACAGTGCATTTTGAGGTGCCAGTAGAATAAATGGATCAGCCTCTAGGGATTGGTTACCTGGGCATGTTAACATCATGTTGGACTGAGAGGTACCAGGCTGACTAACGCAAGTCGGTCTCGGTCCACTGCAAACAACCTTGTTTTTCTTGTGTCTTCTCATCACATCTTTACATCCACTTCCATTTCCTATGTTCTGCCACTGAAATCTCCCAAGAGCCACGTGCTGTCTGAAACATTTCAGTGTAAGACTTAGAGTTATAACATCTGTTGGAGAGATGATGCTTTCCTCCAGCAAACATCCCCGAGGAAATTTTCCTCGTCAAAGTCCCAGTGGGAACGGTAGATTTGTGATGTGTTCTATAGAGTTTGATGGAATTCAGATGGAATCCAAAATAAAGTTCTACAGACCTCACTGGAGAATATCCACAGGTCTTTTAAAGTGAGAAGCTCAGCTCAGGTAACACAGAGTAGCTGCAGTTTCTTCTGTCGAACCGTCTTTGGGTGATCTGCTTAGCAAGACCTGACTTGCAGAAGCTCAGCCAAGCACGAAGGGGTGCAGCTCTCATCTCTGTTGGCCAACATCCACCCTCCATCTCCTCTTGTGTTCTTACTCCAACACAAACGGTGGCATTTTTTTCTGCAGGAATCTACCTTTTTCTGTGCCTGATAATGATAGCTCTGGATCACTGTCTGATTCTCAGGTTTCTTGCCTCTTTGGGCTGCACTGTTCAGAGGAGTGGTGGAAGCACCGGTTGCAAACATACCATAGAGTCATCATAGAATAGTTTGGGTTGGAAGGGATCTTAGAGCCCATCTAGTTCCAACGCCTTGCCATGGACAGGAGCACCTTCTGCTAGACCAGGTTGCTCCAAGCCCCGTCCAACCTGGTCTTGAACACTTCCAGGGATGAGACATCCACAACTTCTCTGGACAACCTATTTCAGTGCCTCATCACTCTCACAGTAAATAACTTTTTTCTGATATCCAATCTGCAGCTACTCTCTGTCAGTGTGAAGCCACTTCCCTTGTCCTGTCACTCCAGGCTCTTGTAAATGGTCTCTCTCCAGCCTTCTCTTTTCCAGGCTGAACCAACTCAGTTCTCTGAGCCTTTCCTCATAGGTGAGGTGCTCCATCTCTCTAATCATCTCTGTGACCTCCTCTGGACTTGCTCCAGCAGCTCCATGTCCTTCTTGTGCTGGGAACCCCGGAGCTGGAGGCAGCTCTGCAGGTGGGATCTCACTTGAGTGGGGCAGAAGGGCAGAATCCAGCCCCTGCCCTACTGTCCACAGTGTGGGATCAGCCCAACACATGGTGGGTTTCTGGGCTGGTTCATGCCCAGCACCCTAAAGTCCTTCTCCCCAGGGCTGCTGTCAAACTGTTTATCTCCCAGCTTGGATCGACACCCAGGGTTGGCCCAACCCAGGAGCAGCACCTTGCACTTGGGCTTGTTAAACCACATGAGATTCCCACGTCTGCACCCAGCCTGGGGTTATTGGACCCCTTCATGTTCTGGTTGGAAGGTCAGGCCATTTGATAGATTGGTGGGAAAAGCTGCAGTGAACAACCTCATGTATTTCTCAGAGGACATTTTGACTTGTATTACTGGCCATCCAGTCTTGGGTATTATTTTCTGCGGGGCTGGTCTGCAGTCTGCACACAGAGAGAGGTCATGTTTAATCAGAGGGTAAGACTGAAGGAAGTACTCAGTAATTCCCCTCCTACCACGTCCTTTCCTGCTGCAGTTTATCCACTTCAAACTCCCCAGACAGCCTCTTGAGAGCGGTTCAATTTTATTTCAATATGCTGGAAATAAGCTGAAACGAATGTGCATTGACAATAGTTTTCTGGTTTATTTTTTTCCTGGGAGATGGTATATTTATTTCAGTCACTTTTTTTTTCTTTTTCAATTCCTTTTTCTATGTCTGTTATGGCTGACTTCCATTTGTCTCCTACTCCTGAGTCTCAGCAGGAAGGACAACAATTGGTGGCCTGGGAAATATAAACCCCAAAGCCATTATGTTTGCACATCTGGAATTGGGGTTTGATTCTGCACCACTGGGCTGGGTGGGTGGAGGTGGTGGGACTGATAGGATGACAAACATTTGTCCTGTTGCAGTGACTGACCAAGGAGGAGTTAAAATCTCCTGGGAATTTGGAAAGAGTGGAGGGAGGAATCAGTATGTTCAGCCACGGACAGATCTTGTATCAGTTTTTGGACTAAGATTTGATGTTGTGAACAAGATCTGGACATCTCAGGGGCTTCAAAGGATGCTGTTAGAACATGGGAGCAACTGACCATGGGGAAATCCTTTTCCATATCAAGCTTCATCTTGACCTTGAACAGATATCAGCATGAGCCTTGGGATCTGATGTTTAATGAGTCTTTTGAAGCCTTGTTACCATCAGCTCTGGAACCCTTGGTATATATAATGTTTTGTTGCAGAAATATCAGAAACTTCATCTAAAATAACTTGCTTAGGATCAATACAGAAGCTTCCTGGCTATAAATTGTGCATGTTTGAAAAGACTTTTAACAAGGGTTTTGACTGGGAACATTGCTTGCTGTGCATTGGCTGGTACATTAGGAAACTTCTAGTCTGCACATGATAACACATTGAAAACTATTGCTCCCTTACAGTGCAGTAATAAGCAAAAAAGTGGACTGGATGTCACTAGGTGAAGGTCTATATATATAATTCTTTTTCAGTTTTGTTTCGTTTGCAGGGCCAACAAGGTCTTGAATTTGCCCCTTTGAATTTTTTGCTAGGTAGGAATTTGTGGCATAAGTGATCTTATGGAGCTCAGTCATGGCGAGGGAATCATTTCACCAGGGGAAGACATCATGCAAGAAAGTGAGACTGAGTCTCCTAATTCCACCTGGCAGAGGTCTGATTTGAGTGGAAATGCTCGGGAAATGCAGGAAGGGTTCACTTGTAAGGCCCAATCTATGGGGCTGGGGTTATATGATGAACTTGAAGTGCAATTCATGTGTGCTATTAGGAAAGTCATGCAGAGGGTGGTGTCCAATCCTATAGGTCTGGGGAACCTTTAGTGAGGTAGGAGTTAACAACAGAGTTCACACTTAAGGACTGAAGCCATTCATTATGGTCTTGGACCTCATCCTTGATGTCTTTTCCCTAAACTTTAATGAAAATTGAAGTAATATTCTCTTCTGATGGCCCTTTGTAAACTTGGTGATGCAGAGCACCTTGAGTGGCTCCCCCTTTCCTTCTTGTCCCCTCTGCTATTGTAATACACCAACTACAGTAACTAAGTATTCATAATTAGCCTCCAAAAGGCTTTAAATAGATCAGTGACAGCTTCTTTCCTTGTAAACTTTTTTCCCCAAGTTTTTTTTCCCCCTTCTAATTTCGCAATTTTTAATGCAAAAAAAATGTAGCCTATTAACACCCTCCTGTAAAACTAACTCACATTCTGGCCCAGGGGCACCAGCGTCTTCCTTGCCGTGTAGACAATTTCCTATATTGCCTGTCTAGGTCAAGGTCTAACTTCTTTTTTCCCTTCCTACTTTACTACAATTTTTTTTTGGACAGCAAAATTTCTGGACAAAACAGTCATTTTGGGCCAGCAATGAACAAAACCTTTCATTCCATTGAACTATAGCCCAGGATTACAACCACTTATTTTGGCAATAGTGTCTTTTAGTGTGTGGGGGGGAAAGAATCTGATCCATTTTATTTTGTCCTTTAGTATTTAAAAAGGGTGGGTGTGCACACTGCATGTTCAGTGGGCTCAGGAAACGGTATAAATGTTTTGAAATTATTGTTGCTTTACAAGGTATAAAAGATGTCTCTTTATTAGAGCTCAACTTCTATAAGGAACAACATGTAGAAATACAGAGATAACTGCCCTTGTGGATAGAAAAATGGCAAAGTGAGAGAAAGAATGTTTCAGATATTTAGTTAGAAAATACTTTCCTTCATCTCCCTCCTCAAACAGTTGATTTTTTGGCAAAAATAGGACTCAACATGTTTTGACTGAAATGGAAATATTTCAGTCTGGAGAGAAGTTATTGCGATACCTCCTGGGAACTGCTGTTTGGAAACGTGGTGTCTCCAACCTGTTCCCTGTCCAGTGTGACTCCCGTCATGTCCCACAGAACACCACAGCCCTCTCTTAGAGCCACGGAGTCTGTCGTGTTCCCTGGCAAAGGAGTCTGAAAGGAATTTGGTTTCCAGAGCGCAAGGGGAGTGTGGGATCCTGCCACCACCTGTGCTCTGGAACTAGGTATGAAGATATTGCTGTTTCAGGCAAACAGCTTCTTTACGGAAAGAAAGCAGTTGAGGTTCAGCTGGACATGAGGAAGAATTTCTTCACCGAAAGGGTGGTCAGGCATTGAAAGGGGCTGTCCATGGAAGTAGTGGAGTCCCCATCCCTAGAGTGTTCAAGGAAGAACTGGATGTGGCACTCAGTGCTCTGGCCTAATTGACAAGGTGGTGATTGGTCCAAGGTTGGACTCGATGATCTTGGAGGTCTCTTTTGACCTCAGTGATTCTATGAAAATATTTTTTAATCAAGAAAAAAAACAATTGGGTTGTTAATTTTTTCCCCTCTGCTCTCCCCTCTCTTCTCTTTGAAAGAGAAAAATTGTTAATTTAGGTGAGAAGGGGCTGAGATGGGGGATGGTTTCTTATTGTCTGTGTGGTGTTTTGCACAGTGAGGGTCTGATGCTGATGGGGGAGAATTTATGGTTTACCATGCAGACCTAATCCCATGTTCCAAAGAGACATCCAATTATTCCCCCCACGAAGCAGGGAGTGACTGTGAAACCCGTCATCCCAGCATCTTCCAGAAAAGCCACAGAGAACAAGATCATAGAATCACTTAGGTTGGAAAAGATCTCTAAGATTGTGTTCAACCATCTACCCAGCACTGCCAAAACTACTGCTAACAGTGTCCTTCAGTGCCACATATGATGTGGCATCATGCTGTGACATCATGCTGTGACATGTCTCCCCTTCTCCTCCACCGCGGCTCACAGGCGCCCCGCTGGGGAAAATAAAAGAGGGCCTTTCATTTCTTGGGGGGTTGGATGTTGGTAGCATTGGAGCTGGGGAAGAAGGAATCAGCCAGTCCATGCAGCAGCCTCTCATTAGGGAGCAGAGCTAAAGGCATGCTCCATGCGTCACCTGCTTGTGGATTGTCTCCTTGGAAGGGAAACATGGTGGGAATGCAGCTTTGAGGTGTCACATTGGTACTGTTTCCACAAGGATAGCTGCGTGAAGGTGGAGAATGACAGGAGCAGGCAGCTCAAAGCCTTAATCTGGTAGGGCTGGAAGATCCTCTAGACCCCGGAAGATTAGAGGGTCACCTGTGAGGTTTGATGGCCATAGCTGTCGACCTTCTCGAGAAGGCACCAAAGCTGCCCTCCAGTGAGAGCTCCTGGGATGGAAATTTAAGTGCTTGGCATCCATTGTTGTCTTGTGTATCTGAGGGATAAGTCTCTGCTTTCTCCCAGTCCATGTCTCTTTTGTTCCTCATGCACAGCCTGGACTTCAGTTCTGGGAAAAATCTGCCTGACCAGCGAGCCCAAGAGGGTGGGAAGCCGTGCTCCTGCTGGGAGAAGCTGCTGGGCTTCCAGGGGATGAAACCTCACCTTTGGAATGGGCTTTCCTTGGCAAGCCACCAGTACCCAGGGTTTGGAAAGCTTTCATGGCACAATGAGAGACACATTTATTTGGTTTTGAGCTCCTGGGTGAATTTCCCCTTCATTACAGCTCGGTTGCTGATGCTTCTGGCAGCCACCACAGCAGTGGTTTGGATGAAAACTCCCTGCTGTGAGTAGGTTTATATAATTGCTATTGTTAAATTTTGTAAATAAGTTCTGAATTCTACAGTGATAGGTCCTTTCTAAGGGGCATAATTGGGGATTCAGGACTCTTCCTCCTTGTGTAACTAGCCAGGTGAGCCTGTTGATGGGATTTAAAGATCTGTCCTTGCTCCAGCATAATGATTTTGGGCAGGTATGTAGGGTACCCCACAGCCAGCTGGTTCCAATGGTTACAACCTCAAAGGAGAAACCTTGTCTTGGAATCTAGCCTGTGCTCTACTACCTGATCTTTATGCATTTATCAAGTCTTGGGTTAAGGGAACATCCATCTGTATTGGAGAGAGCCCAGGAGGAGGTTCATACCTCTCCTGAAGTCTCTGAAACCCCCTACTCAGCTTCAGTTCTTCCTCCTGCAGAGCAGAAATAATCTTGCTCAGCCACGTTGCTAGTGTGCTTGGAGAAATGTCTCCAAAATACAATGTAGGGGCTTGTAGAATAGGGAAATTCCAGCCAGTGTTGACAAAGCATCCCTGCTTCAAACCAAAGCTCAGAGCAAGGGAACAATCCAGATTTGCCATTAGGGCTCACCCTCCCAGCCTGGCTCTGCTGAGGCTGTGCCTCTGGTGTGCATCAAATCTTGGTGATTTATTTATTTCTCTTTTCTGAGCACTCTGGAGCGGAGCTTGTTCTGTGGTCCGGGGATCCCCTATCCGGGACAACGAGGCTGACAGACCCTGGGGAAAAGGAATGGGAACAACTACTATAAGGGGAAAAAATAGTCCTAAATGTTTAATCCATCTCCAAGTCGACTTGGCAGAAATTTTTATTTACATGCATGTGCACATTCACGTATACATTGTAACTACTATACAGTTTATAAATCCTATAATATGTATATATAAATCTTGTGCATTTTGCTATAACTGCATATCTATTTTAAGTATGGATGTAAAATAGCAGCTGTGGTGGAAGAGGCATGAATCTAAAGGGAAAGGTACTCAAAGGGAAGGGAATAATGAGTGCTGCATGGATATAGTGTGACGGGGCTGCAGTCTCCTGGGAGGGACGTCTCTGTTTCCCTGAAAGCCTAAACAAACACCATGACACTAATGTGCTGCCTTCATTTATTAATCCACTGATCTATTTATTAATTGATTGCTTTTCTGACTTGTTTTATTTTTCATCTCTCCGCTTTTAGTAAAGAGTACCCGGTTGTTCCCAGGAGCACAGTGAGACAAAAAGTGTCCTCGAATCACAGCCCCTTCAGTGGCGAGACCAGGGTCCTTTCTGCCTCCTCCAACCTGGGCTCCCAGTACCAGTGCGAGAACGGGGTGTCCAGCACCTCCCAGGACCTGCTACCGCCTGCCAACCCCTACCCGATCTCCCAGGAGCACAGCCAGATCTACCACTGCACCAAGAGAAAAGGTCAGACCTTGGCTGCTCCCCGCTCCGTGCTTTCCCTCTCCTAACGTGACTGTCAGCGTTGCTTCCTGATGTTTCCCCTTGCCCACAGGCTGGACAGCCCCAGCCTGCTTTCCGGTGACACTTGGGGGTTGAATGAGGGACGAGGTTGTGTGTGCTGGAGGTGGGCAGCTCCCCTAGGCTGGGCTGGGAGGCTCCTCTCACCCTCATTAGCCTAAAATCTCATCTGAACTGCTGGGCTGGGAGCTGGGCCGAGCTCTTTAGAGGGGTGACAGTGCCTTTCACCCACGGTGAATCCACATTTGGAAAGATAGCTGGTGCCAGAGATAGGGATGACTTATCTTTCACCATAGCCCCTCAGACAGGGTTAATCTCCAAGTGGAGATACCTCGACACTTTGCATGTTTTGCAGTTTTCAGCTCAGGGTCTCAGAGCTGGGAGACAGTTTTCTGTCTGTGAAAAGCAATTCCACTTAAATGCTTGTCCTAACGAACGGTGCCTGGCATTGAAAATCATGATATCCATGTTCCTTCCCCTCTGGTGCGACTGACCTGCTTTGACAGGGCTTGAGGGATCAAACTGTGAGGGCTTTACACTGACTGCTCAGCTCGTCCTGGCGTGAAGAGCCCCGTGATAGCAACGGGATAATTGTTTGGGGCAGGACTGAGTGGTTTGTGGTCGCTGCCTCCCTCTCCCAAAGCAATGGGAATGCTTAGATGCAGAAACACTTACACGACTGAGATATCAAAAGCCTCAGATCAGCTCTACTCCAGATACTCGGAAGAGAATAGGGAATTTCCAGGGCTGAATGCAACAAGGAGTGACAGGAGACGGTTGCTGCTGACCCCTATTCCCTTTTCTCAGGATTTAGTCCGTGCTGCACTGGAAAAGCTAACAGAAGCCAGCAAGCACGGTGGCATTTGAGTGCACCAAGAATTTCTCCAGCCCGGTAGCCTCTCCCCACAGCAGATCCCTTCCTGCTTCCCTGCACAGTCCTATCAGTCAGGCACATGTCATTATTTTTAGTAACGTAACCCTGGGGCGTTGGGATGTGCAGACACACAGTCTAAGGTAGTGGATGCTGGGAAGTGCTGGCAGTGGAGGCAGGAGGGCACTGGAAATCTCTCTCTTGTCCTTGGTGAATGCCCTGAATGTTTTAAGAGCACGTGTGTTGTGTACAGGTATATATGCAAAACCAAAGCAGCTGAGGAATCCCAGTGTTTTCTTAAGACTGAGCGAAATAGCAGGAAACAGAGGTGGCATTTTCTGCCCCCTCCAGCTGACCAGGTGATCCTCGTGCTCACATAGGGTGTGTTGGAGCTGAGGTTGGAGATGGAGATGCTAGACTTGAGCTAGATAAAAGGTAGGGAATAAGGAGGTGCAGCAGCCTCCCAAAGTGTCCCCTAGGTCAGAGATGGGGTGCATGGCCTGTTTTTACCCCCATATTGGTGCGAGGCTGTGGGTGTGAGGTGCTGGAATACAGCCGGGTCGCTGCAAAGCCCCAGCGTTCATGATGGAAGGTCCCACTCACCCCTTGGCATCCCTCAGCCTGTGATCCATCCTCAGTGCTCCTTTGCCCTGGGAGCTGAGCTTTCACCACCCCTCTTCCCCTTTGCAAAACCTAACCAAAACAAGCTGGCCCGAATGGCAACAAACCCTTTGGACAACCTCCGACTGCTGCACGTCCCCGCACCGCGGGGCAATTCATCATTCGCCTCCACATTGTAACGTGATAAGGAATCAACAGAGGTTTCCTTCCAGTTTTGGGATTCCCGCTAAGTGGTGTCTCCATGGGTGGTTTCCCTCAATCCCCCAATTATCTCACTTCCTCTTATTGTCACAAAAGAGACGACTATCTGCCCTGTAATAAGTTCCCCGGCCCCTTTTGGCCTGCGTGGCCCTCACCAAAGCACAGGAGACTGGCAAAGGGAGCCCTTGTGTGCACAGCCCATGGCCCGTCAGCCCCCTCATTATCTCCACGATGGCTTGAGTGGCACAAGCAGTTAAGGGCCTTTTATCAAAGCCGCCAAATGCTTTAATCAAAGAGGAGCAGTGTCCTGTCAGATACCACCGGCTTCTTCCATGGAGTTGTACATCCCAGGAGCCTGAGTCTCTGCCTTCCTCCCTGTGCCTTTCGCCCTCCCCTCCCCATGCATTCAGTAAATCGAAAACAGCCACCAGGGCTTAAAGAAAAGAAACACAAAATTAATGGGAAACAGAGAGCCAGCGTAAGCTGCCAAGCAGCTCTTTGCAAAGTGAAATTAATTAAAAAGAAAAAAAAAGAAAAAGAAAAAAAAGTCACTGGAGATGAGCAATTCTGTTTGGATAAATCAGAACGTGATCCGAGGTTTCGTCTCGGACTCTGACTGAGCATGGCACTTCCTTCTAGCACCAAGCAAGGATCTTTCTTGGGCTTGGGAAAACAACTCAACATATGATCTTCCTATTTTTCCCTTATCCAGCCTCTCATTTTTGAGCTTTCCCTCACAGCTTTCCCTCCTTCCTACAATTCTGCATAACTCTTATCAAGCCTTGCCATCTAAGAAAACCTGAAAGCAAGAGCATGTTTCTTCCTATTGCCCCTTTATCCATTTTCTGGACTGGAAATTTTACTGATTTTGTTGGATTATCCACTTGCCAAACATTGACTCCTCCTTGGTCAGTTTAGGATTTATCTCAAGCAGATTATTTCCTTTTTGCAAGGCAGTGGTTACAGATAAGTGCTCTTGAGGGCAGAGGGCAATTCAGCTGGGTTTGCCACCAGCTGGTGTCTGCATCTTCTGTAGTAAATTCCACCACTGTTTTCTAAGAGAGTCTCTCCTTGGAGCTCCTGAAGTTTCTCTTTATTCTTCTCAGCTGGGTCAAGCCTCAATTTAGGCTCAGTTAGGAACAGGTCTGTGTTCAAGCAACTCAAAGGGACCTTATTCAACATCTACTTCCTTGGTGACCTCAGACAAAGCTCTGTGGTTGACAGTGTTGTTCTTAGCTGTCAAGTCAAGATGGATTCACCGTGGAGATCTGATACGGAGTTACATTAGGGGAGAGCAGCGGGGATGTTATCTCTGAAGGCTCCTCTAGTTCAGGGAGGTGATGCTCTCCTGGGTGAGGAAGGAAGGAAGGAAGGACACATCCCAGAGCTCCAAATGTGGAGATTACTGGTGTACAGGTGGGAGTGCAGGGTCACAGCATTGGGAATGACCCCAGTGTGCTGCAACAGGGTCGCTGCTCCAGGCACAAGGAATGGTGATAATCCTCCTGTGCTGTATCCCGGCTCCACACTGAGGTTGCTTATGGCATGTGACAAAGTCACTGGTCTGGAGAGGGTGGATTAACTCCAGTCCTGTATCTTACCGAGGAGCGGCCTCAGTTCTTGATGTGGATTTTCAGGCTTCAACAAAGACCAGTTAGAGCTTTGTCTTTTTTTCTAGTTGTTCTCCACCTCTCCCTCTCTCATGGTTGTGCTTGGAGGATCCCAAAAAGGCTTACCAGCAGGCAGCTTGATTTGTGTCTTTCATTTAGCCCCACATCCCAGTTAGGGTGTTGGGGCTTGTTTTCCTTTGTATTATCCTCTCCCTCAGATTTCCTGTGGACTAAATAGTCATCCCTCTAAACCTCTGCTCCCTCCCAGCCTTACACAATCTCAACCACTTGGCAGATTTCTGGGATGCTTGTGATGCTGGACAGTAGGCAACTGGAACAGCCTCTCCCTGGGGAGGTTATAAAAGTTGTCATGTTGGCAATTCTGAGGGAGAAAAGGGATGTGGCAGAATCCACCGGCTCCAACCAGTGAGGACTGTATCCTTCAGCCACCCAACCTGGACAGGACACCATGGGGAAGAATATCTCCTCCATCTCCTTCCTGCTCTGATGAGGTTGGTGGAGGTACAGCTATGCCTTTCCTCCTTCTCCTCGAGAACAGGCACCATTACTGTGGACAGACCTCTTCACTGACTGAACTGATTTCTCCCACATCTCGCTCAGCTTTTCTTTCACTCAAAGAGTCTGTAGGACAAAATCCAGATACGGGATGTCATCTTGGAGGACATGCTGCTCATCCTGCTGATGTTTGGAGGTGTCATGAGTTGGCCGAGGCTTGAGCTGTGCTGCAGCTGGAGGTGTTTGCAGCTTGGATAGGTGCAGTGGAGCCCAGAGCAAGGTGTCTGCTGGGACACAAGGAGCCTGCCTATGTGGTGAGGAGATATTCAGGGGGTTGGAGTGCACCCAGCTTTTGCTGTGCAGCCCCATTCCTGGTGGCACGGTAGTTTCAGCAGCTTTGTCTCTCCCTTATGAGGAAAGGCTGAGGGAGCTGGTCCTCTTTGGTCTTGAGAGATGATTGAGAGGAGAACTCATCAATGCCTATCAGTGTCTGCAGAGAGGCATCAGAGGATGGACCAGGCTCTGCTCAGTGGGGCCCAGCAATAGGACAAGAGGAATAGGCAGGAATTGATGCCCAGGAAGTTCCACCTGAACATGAGGAAGAACTTTTTTACTGAACAGATTGCCCAGAGAGAGTGTGGAGTCTTACTCACTGGAGATATTCCAGGACCATTTGGATGCAATCTTGTGCCGTTCCCCCTCATTGGAAATGTTCCAGAACCATTTGGACACAGTCCTGTGCCGTGTGCTCAGGAATGACCCTACTTGAGCAGGGAGGTAGGACCAGATGACCCACTGCATTCCCTTCCAACCTGACCCATTCCATGACTGTGTGATCTCACTCTGCCATCAGAGGTGCCTCCTGTGCCTCAGTGGGCAGTGCTGACAACTTTCTACCTCTGGAAGAGGTTCCAGCTTTTGCTGTTGGATTGTTGCTGTCCTACAACCCTTTGTGTCGTGTTGCCCTGCGATGCAACACGTCCATATGACAAATGGTGCAATAGCTGGAATAACTGGTGTGTTTCAGGTTCCATGTCCTAGGATATGTGTCTTGTTTATCCTTTAGGGATGTTCATTTTGTCTGAATCTGCCTTTTTCTTTTCTTCTTGGACACCTCTTGTCAGCCTTGCACCCTGGTATTGGCTGTTGGGGCTCGTGCTAGATTCATGCTACAATCCAGACTGGATAAAACAACAGTCAGTGTTGGTGATAATCACCCATTGTGTCTCCCTCACAAAGTTGGGATGAACCTCCTGTAATGCCCTGGAAGTGTGGGGAAGCTTTGAAAACTAAAACAGTTGGGTCCCATTCTCCATTGTCTTCTGTCCTGGAGAGTTGACTGTCATGAATCTGAAAGGAGCTCTCCTGATTTACACCAAGGGAAGAGGCGGGCCCAGTGCACCCTGAAGTCCAGAGACCTTACATCTCATTCTGGATGACCCTAAAGTTGGAATTGGGAAAATTCCATTTAAAGAGCCATTTGTGTGGTATTTACAACCCAGCTGGAAGTAGTAAATACCGGAAATCTTGGAACTGCTTATGCTCTCGCTCAAGCTCCTTCGTTAGATAGATCATCAAATTCCTTGTGAGGGAGCCAGTTTCCACCCCATTCTGCAGGCTCCGTTTTCCTTGGATCCACTTCGGAGCAGCTTCTCCCTGGTGCTGGCAGCTTCCCCTGCTTGGCAGAACCTTCTGCTTTTTGAGGTTTGTGCAGTATCGAGGGGCTGGTCACAGGAGCTGATCTCCACCCCTGGCTCTCAAGAATACCATCAAAAGAGGAGGATGGTCAGCATCTCCCAGGATGGTCAGCACCTCCCAGATGTGCCCAGCACCTCCAAGGGCTCAGTGGCAACTGAGAAAGGACACTGAATTGCCATCAGGAAACCAACATCAAGAATCAAAGCAAGAGCGGGCAGTGAGCTATGTCCCATTTCCTGCTTACACTGATGCTAAGGATGTGAGAGGATCTTCAGGGAGAGGATTATGGCCTTGAGATGGACTGTCCAGGCTCCAGAACTGGTGGGGATGAATTCAAATTGCAGCCATATGCATTGTGTGAGAGATCTGTTTGTCTGGTTCTCCTCTTGCCATTCTCTCTCTTGTAGATGTCCCCTTTCCACCACTAGATCTGCTCCACACACCATGAAGATGCCCTTTACCTGTTCTGTGCTGGCTCTGGTCTCCTCTGCAAGGAGTGGTAGGACAATGCCAGGTCAGATTAGAGAGCCTGGACCAGTGTAAATCCATCAGCTAGTACCAGATGAGGCTCTCTGATCTGCATCATCCCATCTGATGATGCAGACAGACTGTTCTCTTCTCTTCTCTCTTCGAGGTTACAGAGATGGGAAAAATCACCCTGAAGAGGAGCCAGAGGGCAGGCAAAAGCTGTTAGGGTAGGATGTAATCCTTTGTTAGTGGTGGGCATGGGGTCCTTACACACCTTAAAATCTGGAGTGATGGTGCCCTTTCCAGATACAACATCAGCGAGCCTGGCTGGAGAGAGACCAGCAGAACAATCACGGGAGCTTGCAGAGGGAGAGAGGGCACCAAGAGAGTTTGAACTGAAACCCTGGCTGGTTTTGTGCTCTTCTCTTCACCTGTGATGAATCCTGGAAGCGGCTCTGTTGCCCTGCAGCTCTGCCCAGGCAGTGAAATGTCTGGGTTAAATGGAAAAATCAGCAGCCTCAGGTTGTAAGTCAGGCAGTTTCACACAACGGAAAAACAGAGCTTGACTGGTTTGTGTTGTATATTTAAAAAAAAGAAAAATAAAATAAACAGTCAGACCCCAAGCCAATGATTTCTAGTGCCAGCAGAGTGATGCGGTTTAATGCTGAAAACTTTATTAGCAGAACAATGCTGCATTTTACAAGACATTGTTTTTCCACCCCAGTGTTCTTATTACTCAGTGGTGGGTTAGGGATCCAAAACTTTTACACTGTCCATAAAAGCTGAAGCTCAGGCTGGTCTTCCAGATGTACCTCCTGTGATAGAGCTGTGATCAGAAGAGAGGTTAGGCCTGTGCTGCCAGTTTTTGTCCTACATAAAATGGACCTGAGCAGGATTAAGGAGCGTGACACACTTCTGCATCTCTCTGCTTATTGTTTCAGCTGCTTTCAAGATGGGATTGCCTTGCCCACTTATTCCATTCTACTTTCCATCCCACTTTAAAGGGAAGGAAGAGGAGGAAGGTGACTTAATGCTCAGGGCTCTGCATTGCTGGGGTGAACAAGCCAGGTTTTGCTGCTGTCAGGAAGAAAGAACGGAATGGGACTGCGGTTTTGCACTGAATTTATGGGCAGCTGCTATTACAAAGCCAAAGGGCACATAGGGGAATGTCCCCACAGTGTATATCCCAGCACTTGCTGCTTTCTGGGATTGTTGGACCAAGAAGAACATGAGCAGTTGTTCCAATCGGCCTTGGAAGACACCTGGGTGGGAAAAATGGGTTATTTGACATACAGAGTGGGTGCAGCTTCTAGGAGAACACACAAGGATGTTTGTAGCAATAAGGATGTGTGCATGGGAGTGTTTACAAGAACCTAAAGGTGCCCGTGCTGCCCACCTCCAGGTCCAGAAGGTGAGACAAGAGCATTCACATTAGAGCAGCCTGGCAGCATCACCTGTGCATCTTGTGGGGCAGATGCTCTTAATCCTCATTTTTGTAGAAT